>VXAC01004697.1:1760641-1781376 GCA_013399225.1 Rhipidura dahli | reverse complement strand
AAAAAAAAAAAAAAAAGTGATATTTAGCTTCCCCAGGAATGCAGACTTCACTAACAATCTCAGATTGGAGCCAGAAGAAGTAGAAACCTAAAATATTTATCACATCTTTGTGCATTCAGTGTCCCTCTCCAGCTCACACTCAAGCACTCAGTGTCCAGGTCATTCTGCACTTTGTCTATGGGGATGATCTCTGTAATGATGGCATATACTTGCAGATTCTGTTCTCCATAAAGTTCCCAGTTGGCATCCACATCTCCACAGAAATCAACAGCTACTGCTACACAGACCTGAACAGGCATCTTTGGAGTCCTGCCTTTTTTTCTCTATTGCTTCCATACCATGCCTTACTCTGGCAAAATTCTGGATTTCAAATAGTTTTGTGACTGCTTACAGAAATTGTCACAAAGCATTTTTCTCACCGTTCTCACATGTAGTGGTTGGTGCACTCTAGGAAAGCCAAACAGTTTAGGGGGCACTGAATTCCCCAGCACGTGTATTTCATATTGGTAAGAAAACAAATCCCAAGGTTAAGGAATTTAAGACAGAGTACTGTGGTTAAAGGTTGACCACACCTGTAGTTAGTGTTGTTTATTTACTGGATTTGTTCTGAATTTGGATACAGTTGAATTCCTACTGTTTACTTTGTGTACACCAGTAGATTCACTGTGGTTTTAATTGCTGTTTTGCTTAATACAGCAGTACCTATGTCATTGCTAGTCTAAGCTATTTGCCTTGAATAGGTTTTTCAATATCTCTATGAGAAGTTTTCACTTGAACGTGATCCTCTCTAACACACTCCTGTCTATTTTGATGAATTAACTTATATGCAATGGTCTAATTTCAGCCCCCCACCAGTTGCACCTCATCTTTCTTTGAGTGGGATAAACAACAGAACAGTGCAGACAAATGTTTATATAGAGATTGAATCTGGCTGGAATTCCTGACTCTTATAAAGAAAAATTCTTGTACATTATGTTCTAGTTGAACAGAGCACAAAAATACTCCATTTTGCTGAAAGAAAGCCAGTTATGAATAAGCGTGAGCAGTAATAATATAAAGGATCACCTCACTTAGGCTTAAAAATGAATACCATCTGCAGAACTGCTCACAAGCTGGAATAGAAAACCACGAGTGACAAAAAAAAATCTCAAAAGAGTATTCAATATTTAAACATGACTGTTTATGGTAAAAAGAATTAGAAAATGACAGAGAAGCTTTTTAACATTTAAAAGAGAACTGAAATACGTAAAACACTGACAGAGTTTCTATGGATTTCCAGTTAAGTGGAGCATTTTGGGATCAACATGAATAAAGTATCAAGGTGCAAGGCATGAGGCAATTTTACTTTACTAAATTTTGTTTATGCGTTTACTGTTGGGAAAAACATAGGTAATCCTTTAAAATGTAGCACTTAATAAGAACCACTGGCAAATTTTAAGACAATTCTCTACAGTAGATCATTGCTTCTCCTTGCCCAGGATAAAATCAGCCAACAGGTAATTATAAAGTTAACCCTAATAAACAGATTTTGTCATTATTTTTTGCCCAGTAAGAGCCCCTAGAACTAGTTTTAAAAAGTGCAGGTTGAGAAGTCAAGCCCTCTCTGTAATCAAGGAGACATCTAAGGCACTGAGACAAAATCGCTTTGATCTGTTGGATATCTGATGACTAATGGAGCTGCCCTAATCTAAACTAAGGTGCTGTAATGCATCCCTTTCACCATGCACCCAAAATTTATTGGGAGGAGAAATCTGGAGGAGCTGTAGACTGAAAAAGCAAGAGATCATCATGCCCAAAGTGTCTGGCATTAGAACTGCTGCACTGTTGGCCACGAGGGTGTGTTCTACTAGTCCATGACTGTCTTCCTGCTGCTAATAATTTTGTTCTTTCTGCTTTAGTTCTTTCACCTGCTGGCACCTATATCATTTTTACAACTGAAGGGATTGCACAAGATTTTTCTTTTGAACAATTTTGGCCTATACGTATAGTCTTGTCTTGTGTGGAAAAGAGGTTTATTCTCTGTTGGCATTGGGAAGGGTTATGGGAGGTAGAATTTCTACAGATTTTTCCATCTTTCTTTTGCAAAGGACTTGTTGGGACTTAGTTTTGTGCTATTTCTTTTGCTGCTTTGTGTTCTAGCATTGTGCTGAGCCACTGTCAGTATGTCAGAAAGAACTGTTGTAGCAGTTTAGCCTGCATAATATAAAAAGCTTATGAAATTTACTAATGTTAACTATAATGGATGTGATACTACTGAAGTTGTCATCTCTGTTGATGCAGTTCTCTTCAGACCAAAATTTGGGGTTGATAATAATATCCTTCTTTGGCCTGTTCTTCCAGGAACTCTCCTTAATTTCAGTTTGTCTTCAGTATATATATTTTATATAGCTTAGATTGGGCATTTTTAACCCTCGTGCAAGGGCAGAAATTCCTCAGACACGTTAATGGGCTCCCTTGACCAGGTACTTTCTTTCATATGTTTTAGCTGTCTTTGAATCTCTGCAGTGCACAGTCTCACAAGCCTCTGCATCTTACTGCTGTGTTGTTGATGGTTTTGGGTTTTTATGAGCTGAACTTCATCTCTCCTCAGTCTCCTCATTCATTATAACTCCTAAAATGGCAGCAGTGGTGTGAGAGACAGCAGCCACAAGTAGCACCCTCGGTGGGTGATTGTTCAGATCATGTTTAGAATGACACCTTCTCTTTTAGTGTTCCTTTGATGAAATGCTCACCTTGGAAATTGTGTAGCTTATAATCAGAATTTACTTAAACAAACTTCAGAGTTCCACTCTTCTTCAGTAAAGGATCATTTTTTTGACTTTCACTGAAGCACTTCAGTTCATTCCGGGTAAGGTTGGTCAAAAGTTGCCCTTCGTTTCACCATGATCATCTGAAGGTTCCTGCTGCAAAGCTTGTCAAGACTCATGGTCTTGGGGTTGCTCATCTCTTTGGGGTTTATTTTGGAAATCTCTAACTGTCAGTCAACGTTTTGTTACAATAACCTGAGGTGGGAAGTGGAGAAGACAATGCTTACATAGAAGTGAATATAATAACTATAATGATGGAAAAATAAATAAGGACCAAAGTGGATAAGCTTAGAGAACAGAGTGGAATTTCTTTCTGTTTCTTCAGCTTTTCTTTTATGAGACTCCAGTGAGGTATGCACAATGCAATGGTTTTGCTAGGCAGTATAGAAACCTTCTAAAAGCAGGATTAAGTGTTTGATGTTGTTTCCATTTGGAAGAATTCAAGCCATAATTATTCAGTATTACAAAACCAGAAACCAACAGTATTTGGTAGTGTCTGCCTTAGGTTCTGGACTAGAACACAATCTTTCACTGGCTTAGTATTTGTCTAGTGTCCTTCAAACTATACCCTCTTTTTCACACTAAACAAAACAAAAATAAATATTTAAGCGTTCTGTAAGTGCTGCTCTTCTGAGAGCTACAGAAAAGAAAGTGTGGCAACCCAAAGTAGATTAATTATTAGCAGCTGTTTTCTACAGAGAGCACAACAAACAATGCAATGGAGATGTGTAATGTACTCCCTTTGACATGTGGCTTTCAGATCTGAGGATGAAACACATGTAAAGACTCAAATGGGGGGTTTTTGTCTGACTGTACCTGTTGTTCAGAAGGCATAAAAAGAAAAGCAGACCATTCCCCATGCAATTCCACCTATGAGTGCCTGGCACAGCTTACATTCAAGCTGCTGTGAGTTATTTAAATCCACGTCTAAAAGGCAGACTATGCCTTTTATGACAATATGATGTAACTGTTTCATACATACAAACTTTTAAACTTATGAAAATATTGATTGCTTAATCTTGTCTCTTTCTACCCAAAAAAAGTTAGCATAAACATAGATTGTTTCATCAAGCTCTCTTTGAAATTATAATATTAAGGGGCTTCTAAATATTTTAAAGTGGATTCTCCCTATACCATTTCTGAATCAGGATTTGACCAAATGTAGAAATGTATTTCCTGTATATGAAGGGATGTGGAAATGTGTAATCCTAAAAAGCTAAGCATATATAAACTAATAAAATCTTGTAAATCATATTTTTCCAGTTTTACAAGCCCAAAGCGCCTTTAAACTAGAATTGTAAAAAAATCTTATGAATGGTAAACAGTACTGTGATTGTTCATATATTTTATAAATGTAGTGCATCAAATTCATCCAAATCCTATTGACTTCACTGGAGTTACAGAAGGATTTGGAAATGATTTTCAGTTATAGAACCACACCTCAAAGTGCCGCAGCCATTTTAAACAGTCTTAACTTTTAATTTTTTCTTAGCAGTTCTGAAAATGATAACACTTGACAACCACTTCAGTTTTTCAGTTTTAATCCTTTCTTTTTAAAAAAGTTACTTAATTTATTTTTGCTTCCATAATATCAAAAAATTGGGAGGGTCAAGGGAGAGGTGATTATTTGTAGTTTCGTGAGTATGGGGGACGAGGAGTCTGGCAGTTCTCTTAGACCTCCATGTCAGAGCACATATTGCAAAAGTAGTCTGAAACGTATCCAAAGAAGACAAACATAGGAACTGAAATTTTAACTCTTATTGGCAGTGACATCAGTAGACTCAACACTGACTCTGGGGTTTGGATACATTTTTCTTGTTTTTAACTACAAGGATAAAACAACTAATACAGCTTTGATTCCTTCATCCTTTGTGGTATTTTGCTTTAATGGTGGAATATTTTGCTCTTGACTTGTAATTGAAAGACCACTCTGATGTAAACTGGAACATGTATTTATTTTAAAAGAGTGAGTCCACAACAGTGCACACACAAGCATTTATGTACGTATTCCAGGGTGCACTCCCTACATTCAATTAGGAACCCAAGAAACCTCTATGTGTTTATACTGTACCACCTTCTGCAAGGTGTCTAAGTAAAGCAATATATTTTTTCTTCAAAATTATTATCTCAAGAGCTCTTGAAACTGTTTACTTTGATTGACCTGTAGGATGGAATTGGAATATTCTGTTCAGTGAATTTGTAAACAAGCCAGGAAAAATCAAGTAGTAAAATCTGTGAAAGCCATAATTATGCTACACATCATTGTGGTCTACGGCTTTTTCTCCAATTCTGCCATATAACGGCTGAAAAGTCGAATTTGCCCTTCTGATTGCTTCCCAAACCTGTTGAGCCAGTCATTGGCATGTTTTCCATCTGGGCAGCAAGAAGCAGCAACAAAGGCCAGGAGAAGGAAGGGACTGGGACACACCAGTGAGTGTGAGTGGGCAACAGGAGATGGCCGAACAGCTGTAGGGGATGGAATGGTGGCAGCAGTTAATAAAAGCAGAAAGAAAAGGAAGGACCACTTTGCCAAGAAGGTTTCAGGATGACAGAAGGAATTTGCACAGACCAGTGGTTCCTGTCTTTTCTGTGGCCTACATGTACTTGAGGAGTTTGGCATTGTGTTTCATTTGACTGAGCTCAGCTCCTCCTCTCTCCTCTATGTGGAAATTCCTGCTGTCTCTGTGTCCCCACCCCACCCCGTGGCTGCTGTTTCTATCCTCAAAAAGGCCAGGAGACAGTGGACATGGCAGAACATAGACACAGTGTGTCTCTGCCAAACTTTATTCCCTTGAGCTCTGCTGCTTGTCAATTCTGTGTTCTTGCCTCAGCAAGGAGAGCTACAAATCTCATTGGGAGCTGCTAGGAGAGACCATACTTTGTTGCTTTACGTTTTCTATTAATAGATTCCTCTGAGTGGAGGAAGATGGTGCTGGCATCCCTTATGGAGGACACACCCTGTTCAGAAGCCAAGTTGTTTCTCCACATCTCAGACACCAGGATCACTCATGGAGAATGACTGCTACAAACACTAGGTGTCTTGCCAGAGGCAGGTAATGGCAAAAATGGAATATATCACAGCAGCCAGTGTTGGGAAATTGAGCAACATATTCATAAACTATGGATGTCAAAGACAACCAGAGGAGATCATGTTATCACTGCTGCTCCTAGTAACAGACACTGGCAACAGAACAGGATTAACCTGCCTCTCCTTTTCCACAGCTGTACTTCTGTGCAGTTTCCCCATATCAGCATTTTGTTTCTCTCTCAAGAAATGTAAATAGCTTCAGTGTGTGAGCTGAAACCCTGGGTCGCACTATAATGGAATTTCCCTTGATTTACAAGTACTCAGAAGACTTTAGTTACCACTAGATTAAGCTAGAGGATCTACAGCTTCTAAGAGCTTGACTTGATTTATTTTTATGGATCACATTTCCTGGTCCCCAGTCCACCTTTGTTATCTTCATTCTAAGTTCCACACTACCATTTAATATGGAAGCTGTGTAATGTATTATCATTGTGCACTCACTGCTTACTCCTTCAGCATGCAGCAGTGTACACCTTGGAACTGGACATACCCTAGAGAAGCACATCTGCCCTCCATAGCTTCAGCTCAAACTCAGTTAATAATAAATCTGTACTGATTTTTCTTGGTCTCATACAAATACTACAATTTATCTCTGTACCTTTTCATCTGACATAAACGAGAGCACTATTTCTTAAGAAATGTCATACTTTTTGGTGTCTGGATTTTCACCCAGGCTGCAGCTCTCCCTTGTAATACATGATCCAGTCTCCATCAGTCAGTCCCAGCTATCCAAATTAAACTAGGCAAAATGATGGACAAATTCTTGTCTTTGAAATCTGACATTCAATCTTCTTTTATCTTCATTTGAAAAAGCACAAGAACCTACTGAGAGAAGGGGAGGGAGGGAAAGAAAACTTGTTTGGCTCAGTTTTGCTCTTTCTCAGTCAAGCACTGAAAACTGTTGTTCAAAGTATGCTGAGAATTAGGGAGCAGCAAATTTGTGCAATTGAAAACAGTTATGTAAATTGAAATGCCAAATTTCCTGTGCCAGATGCAATATGAATTCACTGTAGGGCAAGAACTATCATTAGAGCTCCCTAGGAAAGGAACTAGAATAGCAAAGTAATGATTTTAGGGTAATCTGCTGATGTTATTTGAAAGCTGGGATTGGGATGCAAACATTTGTGCAACATTTTGTTTTATGCAGTCCCTTGTTAATGCATCTGGTATTCATTTTAATACCACTAATCCTAATGGATTCATTTAGTACTTGTGGATGTCACAGGCACATCCTGTAGCTGTTGTGCTGTGATGAAGTACTCGATACTGGACACTTAAGGTGTTAGCACATTTCCTTTGATTATGTAAATTTCTTCATAAGCTGTCACAATAAAATTCCTCCTGGTATGTGTTAGCAGGAGCAGCTGTATGTGGAGACCATTGTATCAGCAGTATTTGAATAATGTCATGGCCAAGGGGATTCAAGCCTAATAGGTAAAACATTCAGTGATCCTGGCATAAGGGGAATTTGAAAGTGTTTCAGGAAAGAGGCTTTGGTTGCATATAGAGAATAGAGCAAATGGGCAGATTCTGTCAAGGTGGCAAATTTAATAAAAAAAACCAACAATCTGCAATCAGTCAGCATTCACTTTATCCGCAAGGAATTTGTTTTCTGGCTTTTGTGTGGAGAAAAAGGATATGAGTGGGGCAGGGGGGCACTGTGGTTTGTTCAGCTGGATGCTTGCTCACTCTCTCTCCAGAAACTGGTCTGCCTATCCTATATGTTTGCAAGGTTTGAAGTGGCATTTATTCGAGAATTAGCATTGTCTTGAAAGCTCTCCAAAAGCCTGACTTAATAACAAAATAAAAAAAGGCTTACAAAGTGATTACCTTTGGGTTTCTTGGTGGGGTTTTTGAGTTTTTGTTTTGTGGTTTTTGTTGTTTTGGGTGGGATTTACAGTATGGCTTAGGAATGTGTGATGGAACTAGATCAAAATGGACTGGAACATTTGGTTATATGGTTTGAATTATTACTAGACTTTGAAAAAATACTTTTATGGTAGAGTTGTAGCTTTTAATATGTGAGCTTGTCTCACAAATCACTGCATGTGATGCACAACACAGTATTTTAAAATTAATTCTACAAAAAATTCTGCTACTTCTTTTCTCCACTGCAATAAAATAAATGTAAAAGAATGCTTCACAACTCTGTCCTTGTCTAATGTGTCAGTATTGTAATATCTAGTTCAATAAAATGTCTCACCAAGACCTACCATTAAATGTGAAAAGTAAGGCTTCAGATCAATATTGGGATAACACAGGTGAAGCTGGGTCTTAAACATTTTTTTTTTTCTGATCCAGCTGCATCCAATTTTTCAAAATTAGTGTTTGCATCCATCTCTTCCTGGCAGAAAGGTAAGGGAGTTACTTTGCAGGTCCTGGTCATGTATAAAATCCTACTGAATGCTTGCAGCAAGACCACGTCCTCTAAAAGGGTCAGAGAAGTCAGAAGTCTGTTTTTACAGCTCTCTGTCTTCCAGCAGTTGCACCAGCTTGTGCAGAAGACAGGGACACTTGTCAGAAGGGTGGACATAAAGGGAAGTTATTCTGACACTGTATCCTTAGCCAGGACTGGGGAAAGATCCAGTATTTCCAATGGCAGGAAAAATCATTGCTACAGATGAGGTATTTTTGGTGGCTTAGTTTGTCACATAGGAGGCAGTACAGCTTTGTGTGTAGCAGAGCTCTTTGTCAGCAGCTACCATGAGTCCAGCAGGAGTCTCTGGGAGCACAGCTGCAAGGAGCAGCCTGCAGCTTCTCAAGGCACCCCACGTGTCAAGCAGATCAAATCACCATGAAAGAGACTCATTCTCTTTAAATGTCCGTGATACTGCTTATATAAAATAATCCTAAATGTGAATTCTTCTGCTTTTGTCACTGTGACTGCTGAGAGCTGAACTAATTTATCATCCCTGCAGTCACTCATTTATCTGTTCAGAAAAGGGAGTTAAGTGGACTCTTGAAGGACTGAAATGAGTAGTTTATGCTCTCTCTGGTTCATGTCAGTGTTCCGAGTTTGTTTTTCCAGAAGCTCACAGAAAGGTGGTCCCCTTGAAATTTAGGTCTCACTGTTTTACTTCCAAAATCATAAAACCCCAACTGCCTTCACTCATGTCTTTTTTGCTATGCCCATGCTGTGAAAAAAGCTCTATAATAATGCAGATGCAGCAGCTGATGACCAAACCAACCATATAATCCACAGCTAATTGATTCCTGTTGATATGAAAAAATGGCTTTTCTGAATATGTTATGCCTTTCTTACAGAATTCTTCTTCAGGATAAAGGATAAGTTTCACTCATCATTTTCTATCTGTCTTTACCTTCCCTCTCCAACTCCAGTCTTTTAGTCCATGTTGAAATATCAGAAAGCAAAACTAATGTAAATAAGTATCTATTGAGATATCTGTGGTTTTGTACAACTGTGATTCCCAGCATCTGCCTCTCTCCAACTCCTTGATTGAAGACTACTAAGTGTATGGGTTGCATTTTCACTTGAAGGAATAATATTTCCCCTGACACTGTACATTATTGTAGCATTGAGATAACGAGATGTTATTGCCTGTTAAAAATTGCTTTTTACCCCTGGGTTACTTTTCACCCTCTTGGTCCCCTGGAAAGTAGCTGAAGCTGTAGAAATAAATGTTGCATATCTCGTGTGGCTTACAGTGACAGAGAGGAAACATTGGAATGTACTTATTTTCTTTTTTCCTTCTACTTTTTAATGAGTTACAACTCAGGTCGCCTGTTAATGGGCTGTTGCCAATGTTACCTCTGACTTAAAATATGTAGAGTAATTAAAGTAATTTCTTACCACTGAATTTTGTCAAAATGATTTGGAGAAAAGGGACCCATTTGTGCCTCTTATATTTTCCTTTCTCTTCCAATGCATCTATTGAAGTAATACCAAATAAAGGATCTTCCCCACCTTCATGTGCTTGAGAAACCCTGCACAAAACATGATTTCCATTGAGGAACTTCAACAACCCAACAGGGATTGGTTCCCCCATGTAAAGTCTCTTGGAATTTTTGCCACCTTTAAGGCCTGTCATCTCATAAGAATGTTGGACTTAGGCTTGTAGGTTTTCCTTGCAGGACTGTGTTTCAGCATTATGTCCCAATCCATGAAGATACATTGAACTTTCTTGGAAAACACCTTAACACAGAGCTAAACAAAAGCATGTAATATGTTATGTATTAAAAATGGTTATTAGCCAGCTATATTTCAGACACTCACAGATTCATTCTTTTTTGTAGAACCTCCAATGCTACTGATAAATTTCCAACGTTTGGGCAATTAAAAATATATGACTTTTCTCATAGTATGTATTCCACTTAATTCTTGGTATTATCAACTTTTCTTACTCAGAATTCCAAAAGATCTCTTTGGATGTCCTTGCTTTCACCACAAAGCTATCGGAGTAGAATGGACCCAAGTACATTATTAACTATCTGTAATACAGACTGATTACACGCTGTGTTCTGGACCTGCAATGTGGGTCAGGTCTGATAGCCTTTTACTGCATAACCCTTTTCTGGGAATGTTTTTCTTATTTTGGCTTTCATATCATTAAACGCCTAGGCAAGTGATTGACAGGTATCCAGAGTTTGTCAGAAGAGAGATCCTCAAAGGGATTCTGGCTGCTTCAAAGGAGCAACATTTAGAGCTTGCTGCAGACTGATTCATGGAGTTCCTTTAAATGAGCTGCTGTGGAGTTCTTTAGGAAATATGATCTTTCCATGATCACCAAAATCCACAGGCAAAGGCTGGACAACTCCTTTGTGTTCTAGCTTTGCCATGAAGGTCATACCACACTCATGAGTCTTTTGACTGATGTACCATTGACTGATGTTCCCTTTTTAGTACTTCAAACAGAATACAGTGTCTGTGTATCTATTTCATAAACTCAGGTGTCTGTTTAAGCTGTTAGAATTTGTGGCATAATACTACATAGCAGTTGCCTATAGATGACCTTAGAAAAGCCTTATTTTAATCACAGGAAAAGTATTGATGTTCTTCAGAAAATACTCTATTGTTATTGTTGCTTCATCTAATCAGGAGATGAGTCTTTGGCTTTATCTGTTAACTGCAGCAGAAGTAGCTTCACTTCTCTAGGTACAAAAACCTGTCAGAGTAGCGATCTGAAGCTGAAAACTACTGCGCATGTATCAGTTCTCTGTATTAAACCAACTAAAAAAAGGTAGAAATGAGACTAATCTTGTGTATTCCTCTTTTCTGATACTCAGATTTTCAGTCCTCACGATAGTTATCTTGGTCTAAGGAAGACAAAAATAGGTATGATGTCAAACAGCCATGAAATAGCCAAGCATTTTTTCTTCCAAATGACAAAATAATCTTGCTGTTACCTATTCTGGTGTCATTGGGAGCTTCCTGGTTGCCCTCTTTGAGTATAAATTGAAACCATTTTGTGAAGTATAGTTAATGAATGTTACTTTCAAAAAGTGTTAAAATTCTTAGGGGCTGAATGATACCCAGATTGTGTTGTGGACAGCGTAATATGATCATCATGCCATCAATTAGACTTCTGTGTGACCAAGGGAGGACCTCACTCTAGGAGATGGTTCATCATATAATTTTCATGTATTTGCCATCAACTTCCAGTGCCATTTTGCATTTCTTCTCTGTAGAAAGAATGCACACGCATATGTGTGTCTGCACACATGCATTTCCAGTTTCACCTTCACTTATTGCAAAGGTAGCCCCACAAACACAGATTAGGAAAAGATATTAACAACTGTACTTTAAAGCTGGCTGCTCTCTTTCATTATGGGTCAGTTGGGAAATTATAAGAATTGTTGCATTGCAAACAGCTGTTTTGTGACATAAAAAAACCATAACAAAGCCAAGCTAGCTGTGCTGGCATATATCCATTTTATGCCAGTCAAAGCACAAACATGTGCTAGTCACCAGATCTTAATTAGCTTTATGTGCCTAATTTGAGCATGCTAGCATTTCTGCAGCTTAGATTATTTTTCTTCACAATTTTGAAGTTAGGTCTCAGCCCAATAAATCAATACAGAATGTAGAAATAAATATTAGTCTTATAAATTTAATCAATAATAGTTGTTGTTGGTAGTGATAATTTGTTGAAAGAAGCAAAAAGCTTGCATTTCATTTTTTCAGTCCCTAATTGAGAAGATACAGATAATTAATATTGCACAAATCAAGCTTTTCTTTCCAGTCTTGCTAGCAATTTGAATTAAATAGAGGTTAATTTAAAATGTAAAGGTACAGCAGGAAAGAACACAAGGATATGACACCCCAGCACGAGACACAGCATCGTATGGAGGTTATTACAGTTGTACTGATAATGCGATTAAGTAGCTGTTTCAACCTTACTCTGAACCTGATTGGATATTTTTAACCTATTACTTTAGAAAGAACATTAAACAGAAATAGCTGTGCTATTTAGACTCACATGGATTGTAAGTGACCTCTGAAGAGCAGAGAGCCCAAAAGCTTCTTCAAAGAAGGTCAAACTTCAGGTTGCTTATGGACCTCTTAAGTAAAATTTTTTAAATTTCATAAAATTAATTCAGAAAAAAACCTTATTAGGTAAAGCTTTTTGTTCTTTCTGAAATTGTCTGGTGTCTTTGATAATAAAGGAGCAAATTATAAGCATTTTCTCAGATTTTCTTTATATTTTCATTTAAAAATTGAAAAAGAGAGACCTCAGCAGAACTCTGGTATTTTGTATAAAAATCTGTTTGTATTTTGCCATCTTAATTTAAATAGAACTACAGTTTTCCTGCCATCTTGAGAATTGCCAAATAAAACCACTACCAAAAACCAAAGAAAAAGCTTATATTT
Source organism: Rhipidura dahli (assembly GCA_013399225.1). NCBI lineage: Eukaryota > Metazoa > Chordata > Aves > Passeriformes > Rhipiduridae > Rhipidura > Rhipidura dahli. Next base: position 1,768,652 of record VXAC01004697.1, on the reverse strand, counting down.
CTAAAGCAGCAGTAAACACAGTGCTTTATACATCATAAAGAAGACACAGACAACCACGCATGTTCTTTCTCTGCTTCCATTTGTAAAGAATGGTAAATTAAGTATAATGAAAGATGGATACTTTTCAGTGGTAGGAGTATGGTTTTTGAACATCGATTCGTAACTCTAGTTTTGAGTATTCCTATAGAGTGCAGTCTGGGCTTTGAAGTGTTGGCTTTTATTTTAGTATAGAAAATAATGTACACACAGGAAATTATACTGACTGATATTATTCACAGGAGCTGGATATGGTTAAAGGGAAACAAGCCCTTGGAAGCATTTCTATAAGCTTGCCATTCTCTGCTGCTTGAAGGTGTGGGAGTGGTGGATTGGTGTAATACATTTCCGTTAAAGGAAGCATGGAAAATAAAATAACCTCCATCTTCCATAACAAACAGTAGGCTTGCAGGTATTTGCTAATGTTAATTCACAGCACTGGAGACAGAATTAGGAGCCTGAAAAACCTCCAAAGCTAACTTCCAGGTCAGAACCCTTCCTGGCACTTAGGGAGTCTCAAACTGGAACCACTTTTGATGATTCCCTGGGATGGGAGGTGGAAAGCATCCTCTACTCATTCTCCACTAACTAAGTTCACTCATGTAAGTGAAGACCAGATTTTGTTCTGTCTGGTTTCAAAACATCCAAGAGCTATTTTAAATTTCTGTGTTTGGGCATGTGGTCTCTGCACAATGGGTATGTGTGTTGAACTTGTTGCTCTGTATTCGTGGCACGTTCAGCTGCATCCTGTACTGTCAGAGCACAGGGCACTGGTGTCTGCCAATTAAAACACATTTCTCTGTTTACACACTGCACTGGAACGTTCTGGGATGAGACCCTGAAGTTTCTTCAGTCCTGATCTGTAAACGGTGAGGAATTAGTATGCAGGAAAGCAGGCATTGTACACTTATGAATGCTCAGGTATGCAAAGTTTTTTCAGAAGACACAGTGCTGTTGCAGCTCCCTGTCACAGCTTTCCTAAAGCACAGGGTCACTTACTGAATTGTGAAGACAGACATTTTCTACAAGAGTTTCCGTAGAGTCACCACTTATTTTTCGCTTATTCTTGCTCCTTTCCCATATACACAAACATGCCTTGAACACGCAAGCTCTCACTGAAGAAAGAGAAAATCTGCCACATTTTCTTCTGGTTTTGAGGAAACTGTTTTCCTCCTTTGAGTTTTATGACCTGATATTCAAGGTTCAGGAATTTGCTTGTTATTTTTCCTTGTTGTTTGATGTAAGTTAGTAGAATATTATTTTTTTTCCTAGGAAAAGTGCTTTGCCTTGGATGTGTTCCCTTGGAAAATAAACTTACGCTAGTATTTGGCAAAGTTGGAAATAGAATGGCTTTGTTCTGAGAACTTTTCATCCTCTGATATGAATAGAGATTTCTTTATTGGTTGCTATTTGGCAGAAAACAGGGGTCTTTTTTTTCAGGAATACAGTCATTTTTCTTAGAAACTTAAAAGCTATGTCAGTAAAGCTGTTGCAAAAGTTATTTGAAGTTTGGTACAGGGTTTCATTTTTCTGGTTGGAGAGACTATTTTTTTCTCATATTGTTGTGAAAATAGTTGGCCAGATTTATCTCTGGCATCTCTCCAGTGAGACCAAACTCCTTTTCCTCCCTCCATTCCTTCTAGCAGGTTGTACAGAATTATATCTGACAGTAAGTTTATGGTGTTGTTTTCCCAGTTCCGGACATTTTGGGCATACTTAAAATATTCTTTTTCCCTGTTTAGACAACCAGCACAAGGAAAGATAATACCCTAGTTAGTAGAGTGCTGGCTTCTTCAAAGATTTTGTAACAGGAAGATGGAATTGAGAAGTGCTCCTTTCTGGGAATCTATTACCATTTAGAAATATCTCCTACTGCTGAGAACATAAACTGTCTTCTCACATAGTGACAATTTTGACCCCTTTAAAATAAATTGGAGATTTTTGGGTTTGGGATGATTTAGTCCTACTGGATGGATTTGTAAATTTGTCTGTGATACAAAGAGTACACCAAATCTCCTCATTTCGTTGTCTTTGAAAGGAGCATGATTAGATTATTAACCATTAGCAAAGCAATTTCTATGCCCACAATGTTATTTTATTTTAAATTCTTCCTATTCAAATTCCATGTGAGTCTATTCCATGCTAATCTACTGCATTAAAAAGCACACAAGAGAAAGGAGTGAGGGAAGCTAGCCAAGAAATATTGGGTCTGAATACTATCATTTGAATCTAATTATTATTCAAGGAGTGGCATAAAGTATGATTGCACAACTTTACATGCCAGTCTGATGTTTTATCCTAGCTAGTAGGTACTCTGTGTGGAAGTCTCAGTTTTTCTTTTCCTCAAGGAGGGAGGACATCACTATCTTTTTATAGACAAAGTCACGTATCTTAGCAGCCATGACATGTCACCTGCAAAGCTGTTTCCTTTCCACAGAGATGGTCCCTCCATGGAAAGTATAACTGACTCATAAACCACAAATGCTAAAATCATTGCTGCAGTGCACAGCTAATCATCATCTTTCTTCTCTACAGATACTTCACAAACAAGAGTGGTGAGCACAGTTTGAGAAAAGTTTGTCCATTTAGTAGCAATACAGGAACAAATCACTCTGTAGTAGGCCCAAGAATATTTGATAACATTTGACTAGAAAGAATCAGATTTGGGTAGTTCAAAGGGTTACAGGTTTCTGTAGTTGTGTTTATCTGATGATAATTTCAAATCTTTTGATTAAGAAAGAATCTGGCTTGATTAAGAAAAACTGGCTTTTAAACAGTGTTTCATAAAGGTCTGCCAAGTTTTCTTAATGTCATGTGAATCAGTTATCAAATCCCCCTTAAAAACTTGTGCATGTCAACTCTGTCCCCTTAAAGTGCTAATTTATACAGTAAAAGTTCATTTCTTTGTTCACTCTCTCATGCTATTTAGCTTCTAGACATCTGAGAAATTTCCTTGATCACTGTTTACTCATAATACTTAGCCCTTTTATAATTTTAGTGGTTGCATGCATTGGTGTGGTTTTCTCCCTACTTAGGAAATCCTCTCCTTCTTAAACCGTAGCTTTGCTTGTTAGCCAACCACCCCTGTTCAAAACACGACTGATTCTCTTGCTCTAATGACCATTTTCAAGACGCTGCATAACAGTTTTGATTCTTTTAATATTATTGTTTGATTACAAAGGAAATTTGGCTACTACCAAAGTCTGACAAAACATCAGTTTTAAGAAAATTGTTATTAATTATCAATGCTGTTGTCTTGCAAAGTGACAACTGCGGGTACATAGCTGGACCAAAAGTACCTTGAAAAGATTACAAGGCAAAATATCTGAACAGCTGTGTCTCACATTCTCCATGATGGAAACCATGGAGAGTCTGCAGCAGATGAGAGTATGAAGGGTATAACTGTAGCTTTGCATGAAATGGGAAGAGTGGAATTTAACCAGACAAAAAGCTTCAGCTCTGGTGCTTCATGCATCTCTTCCTTTCAAAAAATCAGAAGATCAAACCCTCCCCACTCTCTCTATAGCTCTCCTCATAATGGCCAAGTCAGGACACACAAAGTTAAACAAAAAGATTTATCTGAATAAGTACACATAGAGCTAAACAAAAAGATCTGATTTCTTTTGAAGAAATGTTGTAAAATCAAACATAAAGTAGCAAGAAAATAAAAATGTCCCTCTAGTGCAATTCAAAGTTGACATGACATTATAAAAATATTTAACGTATTTAGTGCAAGACTTTCACTCTGGTAATAAAGTAGATTTCTTGGTCCGTGTCAAAAGTTGAGCTTGAAATGTTATTTACTTGTGTCCATATTTCATTCATTAAATGGACAAAAATTAATTTAAATAAATAAACAGAAATTCAAAGCAACACATTCTGCCTGTGTTATGCTTTGTTTGGGTGGTTTTTATGTTGGCAGGTATAGGGAATCCTTTTACAGATGTTGGCAATACTGTAAGACATGGGTGATAAAACTAAATGTAGAAAGTTGCTGCATAGTACAAAAAAAGTGAAATTGGAAATTGTTTCTGTGGCATTGTGCTTCCAGTAGAGTAATATTCCATATGAGCCTATCTGAAAGCTTTATTCTCATTACACAGCCTTTTAAAATTAATTTCATACACAGACAAAAAAAATTGTTTAGGTGTTTGTTATTGTGTAGAAACAAATGTGTGAACTTATTTAAAGTCCCTTGACGCTGGAGGAAGTTAATAAAAGCATCGGCGATGATCAGGAAAAAAAGTACAAAGAATGAGAGAGAAAAAGAACTGTGAGGAAAATTTGTTCATGCGAGTCTCTTTTTACTTTTTCAACTAGATACTGCAAAACTTCTGACTGTTCTGACACTCTGACTGCTCTTGGGTGGCAGAATTACATTCTAGATGTTACTCATTGGCCATACATTGCTCAGCGCTTTCCACCTCGCTAGAGCACCGGCTGCTGAAGAAGTTCACTTGGCTGCTAGGGACCTTGGAACACACAGGGGGGTTCCTCACCTTGTGAGAGCAGCGCAGGGGAGCAGTTCCCACAAAGAATGGGAGCAGTGCTGCTGAGCAAAGCGCTCCCACAGCCGTGTCCAGCGTGCCACTCACCGCTGGCGCCTCGGTGCGCAAACGGGACCTGCCCCGCAGCCAGCGAGCCCTCGACGCTTTTGCAGGCAGAAAGATCTCAGAGACCCAGCTTGCTGACACTTTCCCTGACACCAGGACAGCCTGATTTCACAGCCAAGCCATGGTTTTGTTTGTTTGCTTTATTGTTGAGTGTCCAGTATATCGATTTTTGTAAAGGAGCACTTCAGAGCTCTTCAAACCCCCACTCCATGAATTCAGCTTTCTCATCCCTTAGTACTGATGCTGACTGGCAGAGCAGCCTCTTGTCATCATGGTGTCTGAATTTATTCTTGGCTGGAGTTGTTTTAAATTCTTAAGTGAAAATGTAGCACGTAAGTTGCCGAAGAAGCACTAAAGGCATGCTGAAAAATGTCATACACAGATTAAAAGGGAGTTGTGCAACCCCACATACCAACAAGTGGAGCCACAATGGAAATAGCCAAGAGAAAAAAACATTGACAACATTATTGTGGAATCTAGTGTGGTTGTTGTCTAAGCCTAAATATGCAACCTTGGAAAAAATAGGCTGATGTTACAGAAATTATAAGACTATAAGGGAATTATAAATATCAGAGGGGGGGGAAAAGTTTCTCTAATAAGCAGATCAAAGTTTCTCAGCTTCTTCAATCAAAGAGTCATGTTAGAAACTCAGCAGTTTGTGAAATTTGTAAGTCTAGTTTGATGGAATCGACATAAATTCATCAACGTTGGCTGATATTTTAAACATATTTTTAATATTTAAAAGGTTTTGTTTATTACATTTCAAATCTTCAGTAAGATCTCTTTTTTCATGAGGCAACCTGAAAAAATATAAATGATGAAGTATAAAGATATTTGAGGATAATTTTCTTACAAAGCTGGAACTGTCCTGTGTAGGAGTTGAGAAGTGAGAGTGCAAGTACTTGAAACGTGGGCGGAGGACACTGGAACGATGAATGTGGGTTTGAAGTGGAAGTTCATAAGTGTGTTTGTGAAAGTGTTAAGTGTTTTGCAAGAAATATAATATGCCTTTCATTTTCCCCTGAATACTTCATCATTGTATGAATACTTGAGGTTAGAAGAGTGTAAGGAAGCGGTGATAGTTGTCCGGGGTTGTGTTAATACCAGTCTCCTCTGCCTTTCAGCCAGTCACATCTTCTCAGTGTGGCTTAGTTTCACTATTCATTAACAATATCCCACTTGCAGCTTATCTTTTTCCTGATGTTTCAGGGAATCAAAGAGTGGTTTGTGTTGGCACTGTGAGCAGAATTAAATAGACACTATGCAACACAAAGAGGGAATGAGAAGTGCTGCTACAGTGGGCACAACAATTAACACTAGGACATCTCCAATCATCATTCTGTGGTTAAAATCACACTAATTTATCACCAAAGGTGCTCCAAAAAATGAAACTTCAAACATTGGCTCTATGGGAGACTCCATCATCACTGTTGAAGTAGCAGCATTTTTCTGAGGGAGTTTGTAGTCTATCAATTAGAGTGTTATTGAATCAATAAGAATTAGCCTTTATTTGTCTTGAGGCAGAGATTTTGTCTGTCTTTATAGCTGAACAGTGAATACTTTCTTTTTTTTTCAATTACAGTGAATAGCAAAAGTGGTATCTTACCTGTGCTTGAATTAAACAAGCTTGTGGGACTATAAAGGGATCATCTACCTGATGTGGCTGTTGCAGCTGCTTCTCCTTGACTGTGGGAAGTTGTCTGTCTTTGATTCAGGAGGTCTGAATCATTCACCATTCTCATAATACCAAACTTTAGATTAAATCTCTAGAAGGCATTAGCCATAGAAGTATGGTATGAGTTTAGAAGAGTAATGAGGAACAGTGGTTTTATAGTTGCATCTTCCCCATTTCCATTAGACCAGATTATTCAGAGTCCCATCCAACTTGGACTTGAATGCTTCCAAGAACAGAACAGCCACAGCATTTCTGGTCAACCTGTGCCAGGTTGACCATTGTTTCACCACCTTCACAGTAAAGAATTTCTTCCTAATTTCTAGTCTAAACCTGCCCTCTTTCAGTGTGAAGCTATTCCCATGTGTCCTGTCACTACAGGCCGTTGTAAAAAGTCCCTCTCCAGCTCTCTTGTAGGCCCCCTTTAGGTACTGGAATGTTAAGTAATGGGGACAAGAAAAGTGTTTCTAGCACTTTATTAAAAAACCTTCTGGAGACCTTGAGGGATCATTCTAAAAGTAACAGTTAGGGTCATTGCAAAGACCACAGCAGCACTGCTATAATAATATCAACCTAGTTTGTATGTTTTGCATTTGTTCTTCCTAAATGATGGTGATGGTGCTGGGCTGAAGACTACAAAGATTAAAATTTTGCCACAGAGCAGCAAGAACAGGGATGAACATCTGTTGCCTCTCAGTTCTTGAATGGTATAAATCAGCTCCATTTTGAGGTTTTCTAATCCCATTCAGGGTTCAAACATCTCTATGGAGAATGCTTCCAGTTTGCAGCAGTGTCTACTGATGCTGATATTGTTAATAATGCTGTTGATGGTTAAAAAATGTGTGTGCTAACAAAACTCACAGGGGTCATGGAGCTGAAAAATTTCAGAAAATGTGTATCCGGGTCAACTTTTGATGTCAATCAAAAACATATGTGGTTTTCAAACTCTTTACATGTGAAGTGTTCAGAATATTTAGATCTGGTAAGTTTGATTCTCTTTTGAGGACCTCCATATATAGGATGTACTGTAGAAATGCAAGTAGAAAGCATGGATTATAATTAGTTCCAGCTCTGCTGGTGCCCTTGTTTTAATAATCAGTCCTCTGAACACTTAAAAATACGTGGAAAAATGATGGGATGCACTGAAGAAACAGTTAAAAAACTTTTAAAAGGGACCCTTTTTTTTATGTAATGATGTGGTGCTTTTTTGTTTCACTACATAAAAAAGAACCTAGACAGCACTGAGCGTGTACTGATAGCCACCTTCAATCTGGTTTAAGATGCAGTTCAACTGCTAGAGAAAAGTAAAATACTCTGTTTTTTTTTTTATTTTTCCTCTCAAATCAGCAATGTCACTCTGATCCCCAGGGTTAGTATTCTTGCTGATATGGTGGTGTAAGAACAAACCTGGTAACATACAGGGATGGAGAAGTTAATAGTCTGTCCTGGACAAAGGGAGAGAAATAACCAGCTTTGCAGCATCAGTTCCCCTAGAGGAACAATCTTTTATCTGCTTCATAAAAAGAGAGAAGTAGCATCCAAAGAGTGTTTCTGCTCTTAGGGAGTTTTAAGGGGTTTCTGAAGCGGAGACAGAATGCCGCGTCTGCGTGGCTGGTTCGGTCTCAGCCACACCCAGCCGATAACCCCGGACCGAAGGCTCCCAGGCTGAGGGCTGACGCAGCCTCCAGGA
>VXAC01004697.1:1644486-1760318 GCA_013399225.1 Rhipidura dahli | reverse complement strand
ATAACCGTACCAATATTCTTCAAAAAAGGAAAAAAAACTTCTTTACGCCTCGCCCCCAAGGCTTTCCTCTGCAAGGGACTTCTCTAGCCACCTGAGGGCTAGGGCTGGAGCAGCTATTGGAGTTCCCGGGGTCCCCACAACAGAAAAACAGGGAGAATTCAGAAAGAGCAATTTTGAAGCAGCAACTCTTTATATAAACAAGTTGGAGGAGAAGGCTTGGGCTGAACTTCATCTTATTCTAAATGTCTTTGGTCATGCATCCAAACCTTAGGAAAGAACTGAGGCCTGACTAAGCTGAGCATGTTGACAGGGTTTTAAAAAGGAAGTGAAAGGTGATTGCTCACAGATGGCACAGTGATCTGTGATAACTGGAATTGTAGTACCAGTTTCATGGAAAAAATCTCAGCTCTCTTTAAATGTTAGGTTTCTGATAACTCACAGCGAGCTAAATGCTTTCCAGAAGCAAAAAATGAATTTTTAAAAGTCATGAATTCAAGTTAAATTCCATACTTCTACATCACACTTCTTGTGATTGTTGGCTTCTGTTAAACATCTTAATTAAGCCTTTTAAAACAATCTTAGATAATACCACACACTAATGCAACTCCAAGACCACTGTTGTAGCTCGCTTCAAGGTGGGAGGGGAAAGAAAATACGGGGATACCTTGGGAATAAGTCTTCCTTGATGATTTTTTTTTTCCTGAAGAGGAATACTGCTGTTTTTAACCCAGAGACTCCAAGCAGCCTATCTGATTGGCATAATATACGTGGCTAGGGGTGGCCAGACCTTGGAGGGCTGCTTGGAGTGGCTCTTCAGGAAGCTGCTTTGAACAGTGGAGATGGTGATGGTCCATGGTCATGAAAGGAAACGTTCACTGCTACAACTCCTTGGCACTTTTGCCATGCTGCCTCTCTGGGCAGCAGCCTCACAGTTCTGGGCCGTGCCATGCAACTCTGGTGCCTCTCAAAGGAACAGATACTGCACAAAGCATAGATGGTGAGGGCTGCCTGTCCTGTGATGTGTGAAGTAAGAGCCCTGACATAGAATTGCTGCAGAAATAGTGATTTATAGCCGTAAGCACTTAGTAATGCCCAAAGCATCTTGTGAATTAGGTGGAAAGAATAAACCAACAACTTGCATTTTGCAGAGTGGGCAAAAGTGCCTCAACAGCAAATTGTCTTCAGAGCTTATTAAAAGAGAAAACTGCAACGTAAAGGGACAGGCGAGTGAGTGGGAAATAATGTCTCTGTCTGTCTTTAAACAAAACAAAGTGATAGTGGGAGTAAAAAATGAGTAAATAAATAAAACACCATGAGAAGGGTCAGACTTCTTATAAGTAACACCTACAAATCATGTGTTAGACCTCTTCTGCACATCTGAATTCATGAATAAAATGTTGTAATTCAAAAATAGTGAGATAAAAAATAAACAACTAATAAAGCATAGCTTAAATGTCATAGTTTAAAACTCTGGACTGGAGGGAGGAAAATTTATCCTTTCAACTTTTAACATACTTTTCTCCCCATCATTTCCTGCTCAACACATGATGGCAAATGCAGAATGAATATGTTCAGCTTTTAAAAAACAGCTCAATCAATCCTGTGCAGAAACACCTGCTGCTGTGTGTTAACAGGAAAATGTCTTCTATTAGATATTTAGGAAATTGTCCTGAACTAGAGAGCCTACACACAATCTGAACATTTCACCTGATTTCTGACTGATGGGCAAGACCTCACCCAGACCTCTTTTGCATCTGTTTTGATTCTCTTTTTTCTAGATTATTTTTTTAGACTAGCATCTCCTTGATAGTTATTGGTCTGTCAACACGGACCTTATAAATTTTTTCAGGGTTTTGTTGTACATCCATGTGAAAATTACTCATATCAGTCCAAAGCCTGACCCAATAAGGCTGAGCTTTTGGCTTGCACTTCCCTGCTGCTGATGTCATCATTTATTCATGGAGCCTCCTAGGTTCAGTTGGCATCAAGGAGTTAAATTCTACGCTCAGCCTCAGTAGAAAATGGAATTTTGTCAAAAATAGATATTTGTTTTAATAAGCTGCTTTAATGCTTTGCTAGATGCATGAACTTTCAAAATTAGTGCATTTGCATGAATTTTAATTCTGAGACCGTTTTTCTTAGGGCTTTTTTATTTCTCTGAAGTGTTGAAATCTCTCTGCTTTCCTGAAAAGTTATAGTTATTTAACAGAATAGTACAATAGTACAAGAATAATTTCTTGCAGATATGCGCTTATTTGTAGTTTACAGTAACTTTTATTATTTGCATTAATGGATGAAGTCATTAATGTTTGAGGATATCATTGAGGAATCTGTCAGGAATTTCACACATTCAGAATTAAATCATCACTGCCATTTTTCAGTTCCTAATTTAGTGTACATTCCAGCTTTTTAATAGCACCTAGTGTCTCTGCCAGGGACTGAATTTTTAGGGGATTCAGAAAAAAAATTCTGCCTTGGCAATGTTGCTTCTTATATTTTCAATCCCACTGCTGGGGGGGAAAGAGGAGTTATCTGTTTTGATAGTAATGAAGCTTTTCCAACCCATTTCTAGTTCAATGCACAGGCTGCTGTTTAAAATTACAGCCCTAAAGATTCTTTATATACAAAAGCTTTAGATACAGTGGTTTATGTTCTGGGCAAGCAAGGTGATGTCCAGGGCCTCCTATTAATCACTGCTGATTTGGTCAGTGTATGAGAAGTAGGAGAAACTATTTAAAAAAAGGATGTGACATACAAGTGTGAAGGAGAGGAGACTGAGAGATGAGCTGTCTTCCTCACTTTTACAAAGAGCTGGCATTTGATTGCTGCAAAATGTGGGGCAACTATCTTCTGTTTCACTCCCTGCTCTTCCTAGGTTTTCACTTGTTTGCACTCTGCCTGCTTGTGCCACTGGATCCAGCAGAGTGGTGCACCTGATTGAAAACCACCACCCTGCTGGAGGCAATTCCTGGCTCAGGGCAGTGAATGCACACCCTCAGCTCTCTAGACCAGGGGCTACAAAACAGGAAAGAGCTTTAATGTCAAGCACAAACAATATAATAAATCAAAATGCAGCGCTGTTCAGTGGTATTTCTCACTATCTCTTACTGGCTTTCTAGTTATCTGGAACCTCCTTCTGCTGTCACTGACAAGAAGGAATTTTGCCAGTGGCATTGATAAGAGACAGTTTGCTTCCTTTCTGCTGTGGAAATCAGTCCAACAGTATTTTGTGTTTTGTATAGTCTTTGTCCTGAAAGTGCCCTTGAGCATTTCAGAAACTGTGAATGCAGTCATGGTTTTGCCACGGGCCTTGGGCAAAGCACAGCCCATTGTGTTTGTTAACTCCAGCACAAGTCAAGCTGAGAGTTACAAGCTGGTGCTTAGGTTCCTTCTTGCACCCAAAAAACACTGCCTGGGAAAGACTGGATGCCTTGAGAGATTTAGGAGCCAAAATGGTCAACTGGGAGTTGCCTGGTCTAATAGGACTATGCAAAGCACTGCTGTGTTACAGCTTAAATCCTACTCCCTCCATCCACACAACTCCTCAAAGACAAAAGACTCACTTCCTGGGAATTGCAGCCCACAATCCCTTCTTTTTTAAGGCAGTTTGTCGGCAGCCTGCCAGCCAAAAAAGAGTCAATGTTTCCTCTCGAGTGTAAGTTGGTATCTCGAGCAGCAGGGTAATATCAGTGGCTGGAACACTGATCCAAGACAGAGGAGACAGCAGCTGATTCTTGTCTTCGCCTGGCTGGGGAAGACACCCACATCTTGCAAAAGTGAGCATTCCATATGGCTACTGCCTAGTGAGAGCTCCATATGGCTGGTGCTTTCCTTTCCCTGAAGCTGTTCCACTTAAGGGGAGCACCCTGCAAATTCACCAGCCCAGCGACGGGAAACAGGATACTCAGCCTAAGTTTTGGACACTTATGAGGGAAAAGGAAAGGACTGGGTTTAAGTTACTGCTTTGCAGAGGGTTTGCACTTCACATAAACCAGCTATGAAGTATCTGTGCTGACTTTGGAGCAAGACCTGGAACTTGGAACATTGTCTTGCCTAATTTATTGCCATCATTACCTAGAGAAACAAAATTCTAATTTTTCTCCACAGGCAGCATTAAAATTGGTGTTCTCTGCTTGTGTTATATATTTGGGGTCTTTGAAGAATTAGCCTTTCCAGGCAGATGGGCCTGCTGGAGATCATGGGTTAAAGGACTACAGTTTTGATGTGGCTGATGTTTAGTCATGAAACATCTCATATGAATGTGTATCTAAGCAAAAGAAGTTTGATCTTCTCACTTCAGAACTCAAGCCTAGGTCTTTCAAGCCTCTGACCAATATTGAAGCATGAGGTCACTCTTTCTCTCCTGTTGTTCCTATCCACTGTTGAGATCTGCTACTTCCCCAGTGGGATTTGCAGCTTTTTAGCTATTAAGGCAACACTCAACAGGAGGCAGGATAGTGCATCTGTGTGCTTTATGAGTGCAAACATCACAGACACTTGTGTGAATAACATAGTGGGCTGTCCAATATTTAAAATTGTTGTGGTCTTAATTTATGCTTATATTTCAAAGACACCACAAGAAAATAGCATAACAAAAAACTGCACGTGCACTCCTACCTCCTCACATGGTGTTGGGCTGAGATTCAACACTGACTCAGAGCTTTCTACTGAGGCACTTAGACTATTTCCTGCTGCAGGAAAGAACCTCAGGAAATGGGAACCCTACAATTCCAGGCACAAAGTAGTGACCTTGGGTCCCCTTTGTGCTTTCACAGAAGGTCCCATTAACATTAATCAGGGTTAGGGACAGCTATGAAACTGTTGAGCAAAATGCTACTCTTTCTTGGTTTTGATGCCTGCTTTGGGGTTTTTTTGTTTTGTTTCATTTTGTTTTGTTTTCTGGTGGGGTTTTTGTGTAGGAGAGGAAACTATGAGCTATTCCCAAAGGAAAGGGGTGATAGTGCTTGTAGATCAGTTTGGAACGTGTATCTGCAAAACAGTCACTGAACTGCACAAAGAGGGGATGAGATTACGTGCCCATGGCTAAGGGATTAGGCTGATTGTGGGTGGTCCCAGTCCCTTCTTCCAGGACTGCCCTTTTCTCACAGTTTTAACATACCTGGGAAGCAGGACAGCAGCTTAACAGACCCCCGTGCTTCTCTCCTGGCCCTGGGATTGCTATAAAACTCTGCACAGGCACATGATACCCCTGAAAGGGGGAAGTATGCATTCTTATCTCGTACACACTTTGTCTGACTAGGTGCTTTTCTACATGAGGCTACCATTTAAAATCTGAGAGCTCATACCATTTATTCCCTTCAGAAGTTGAGCCCTGAGTTTACCTGCTTGAGAAAAACACAACTTTGTAAGCATCTATTCGCAGGAGAACATTTTATCCCAAGGGAATCCAGGCATCTGCCCAAGCTGTAGCTCAAGCCTTTAAGCTCCTAAAAGATGCAGGATTTCAGACAGATCCTGGGTTTAGTGTTTTTATGCCGACTCTGTCTAGAAAGCTCCACCTGCATCTCGATTATTGTGACTGCACATCATCTGTGAGAGTCTCAGTACTCAAGCATGAGCTCGCTGTGCATTTCTGAGGGGCAGACATCTAAGCATGAGATGCTGCAGATGTTTCACCTCACATGTTACTATGTCCCTATGTCCCTTATTTGATCTACCATCTAACTTGATTTATATGTTTAGAGCAGGTAAGTAAGAGACAGAACTTTAGCCCAATGATTTCATGTGTGACTCTCAGAACATGTGACATAAATCCTTTAATTAACTCAGTCTACATCTGTTCTCTTGGATACCCTGCTGTTATCACACCCAGCTTCCATTTCAAACTTTTCACTCTGAAAGTTTTTTCAGACAGAGACCATCTTTTCTGTGTTTTACACTTGAAACACAGCAAATTTCTGTTCTTAAATCTTAACTAGTAGCAGTGCTAATTGTCCACAGGCAGATACTGAGGGCGTAAATGCCACTGAGTTTCAGACTGTTTGCCTTTGAAATTTCATTTAATAATAACAGAAAGCACTCTGCCTTTTGGAGAAACAAATTCACTTTCTAGTATTACTGTTAAAAAAATATGTGCTGGAGGATAAATAGTTGGAATTTTGTTGCTGGTCCCTGTTCTGGTTATTACATGCAAAGGCAGCAGAGCACACTGCAGTTCCAGTGCCTTCCCTTGATGGCCTGTCATTTCCTGCAGCAAGTCAGTCTGGCTACTGCCCTTTCTTTGCAGTCTTAGCTTAAGGATCTGTTGATGCATCACCAGTGATAACTTCAGCACCATTCCAGGGAAAAGCTGTCAAGATTTTGTTTTTCACCTTCTTCTGACTAACTGCAACTTCAGGGCATTTTACAGAACTTTCATGTTGATTCTCTTGATTAGCATCAGGGTTCACAGTGAGGCATTCACCAGTGCAGCCACTTAATAAGCTTTTCTGGGGTCCACCTTAATGTTAGTCAGAAAAGCATGAGTTGCAGTGCAGCTAGTCACCTTATCTGAGAAATAATCACCATATTCTTTGAGCAAAGGATTAGTTTGGGTTTATCTGTGCAAAGTGAACACCTGCAGTACATAGTCTGTGGTATTTTGAAGTGATTAAAATTTTACTACTCTTTTTTTTTTCTGGTCAGCTTGCATGGTTTTACCCTGTTTTACAAAAAGAAAAAAAAAAATAGAATGGCCATCTGAAATTGAATAATATAAATGGTCTGCTGTGCTGTATTTATGGTAAAGATATTAACTGTTTAGTCTTTCCTTTCTCCAGTGCCTTCCAGACTTCATATCTTATTGCAGCTTTGCTTTATTTTCCCACTGTGTTCCAAATACCTTTGTGAAGTGTGCTGGGGGATTAATTCCTCATGCTTCCCAAATACTCTAATTTTTTCTTGAATACTCCCATGTTTTCAGGCTAATGAATCTCTTTTCCATTGATCTCTTTATTCTTTCTCTAATTTCTACTGTCTATGCTGTGAAAATGTGGTTTTCTCTGAATCTGAGGCACAGAGTTGAAGCAGAATGTGAGTGTAAATTTTCTGGCAATGTTTCTATTTCCTTGAACACAAATTTTGTTTAGGTGAGGAATGAGAGACTTAAACCCTACATTGTGCCCAATCTGTACCAGTGTCATGTACACTGACCTGTAGCTGTCATGTAAGGTTTCAGACTGCTCTTGATTGGTTTATCTCACATCTATATAATAATAAAGTGCAGTTGGATGCCAGTTATGGCAAAACTGAACAGTTACACAGAAAGCCAAGACAGTGTAAGATAGAGCAAACAAACTCAAAAAGTATTAAAAGTAGCATAAGGAAGACTGCAAGGCTGTTGAGATGTGAATTGAGATATTCAGAGACATGAAAGTCATGCATCTATTGTGTAAGTTTTAGAGGCATAAATGTATCCTCATCCAAGGGTGACTGTTAGCAGACAATTATTTCTCATTACCCATGCGTACTTTCTGAAGCCAGTAAAAAACAGTGACATGAGCTTATGAGCAAAAACATTTTGATAAAAATTTAATAATGGAAGCCTCAGTTAAACAGAAAAGGAAAAAACCTGATCCTTTCATCCTATAAACAATATGGTATCTTATGGTTTTACTGCCAAAGACTGAAGTGTTCTACAGTTACAAACTTGTTTTGCAAAGCTTAGTTCCTACCTCTGACTTTTTAAAAGGAAAACTTCAGTTTCAAAATGATTAGTATAAAGAGTTAGTGGAAGAAGGTGAGCATGTAAGGGAACAAACAGCAGCCTACTCAAGCTTGAGCTGTCTTTAACAAGCAAATGAGAAAGATGGGGTATGTGTTCTGTGCAGCTAGACTTAGCCTGTAGTTTGTCTGCCTTTTTTTACCTAGGCTGTATATTAATAATGTTAGCTATGTAATTTGCCATAAAATAATAAACTTGGAAATGGAGCCTGAGATATCATTAGCAATTCCTTACTTTTTCTTTCTGCTAATATTTCCCAGACTCTCCCCTGCCTACATCCTCATTAGTCACAACTGTAAGAAAATTAATGGCAACTTGCATTTTGTGAATTTGCAGTTCCACACACTTTCCTGCACAACTCTCTTTGCTCACCTCAGAATTCTCAAATGACTTCAGTACAAGTGAATCTGCCATTCTCTATTTATTTAGCATTAGTTTTTCTGAGTTGTGGGTGGAATGAATGGTATCAAAATGTTTAGCTTGTGGTGGTTGGAGGCATTTTCATCATATTTTCCTGGTTTTATGACACTTTTCTTGTTGTTGTTGTTTGCTTGCTTCAAGCAAGTGTCAATAGTCCTAAACTTCTGAGTTATTTGTGAATTAAGCAGATGTTCCATTGTTAGTATCTTTAAGAATAATTTAGAGCTTTTTAAGCTTTAATTGTGTCTCAGGATTTATATGCTTGGCCAGAAATTAAGGACAGAGTGAGGAAAGAACTGCTTTACAGTTTCTATTAACATTCCTTAGTGTGCAGATTTTTCCTTTCTGTAAGGGCTGTAAGGGCCAGTGCAGAATGCAAACTGCAAAGACACGAGGCCAGTTACTCACATGCCGTGCCACAGTGAATTTCTAACCTAGGTATTCTTCACAGGGAACATAGCTGGGAACAGCTATCGGAGTTGCCAGTCCTAAATGAATGACAGTGCTGCTTGGGAATTCATTGGGGAGGCAGCAGCAGTTCTCCGCTCAGCACCTTAAAGCAAACCAGTGAACAAGTTTCTGCTTAGACTCAGCCGCCCAAGAAGGAGTGAGCAGAGTGTGGGAGCCTCAGTGGCTTCCCTGGCCTGAAATAATGTTATTCATGAATCAGGGCTGTTAGAAGCACCATTATTCTGGCAATGTACCAGAGAAACAAGGGATTAGATGACTGGGACTGATCTTTTCAGACAGCATTCCTGTTGGTGATTAGGCCTTCTTGGAAAATCTTCGGACCCACTCTACTTGTCAGGAAGAAAAGTGTAGAAAAGGAAATGTGCTGAAGAAAATTGATGGGATTTATATGAATACCATCCTAATAATTTCTTTTTCATATTATGTGCACTGAGGCAGTACATCAAGGGCTCAGAAATGGAGGAAAAGCCCCTGTGGACATGTAGACAGTACATTCTGGTTTGTTTTTTTTTTTTTTTTTTTCCCTACAAAGCACAGTTGTTTAAAAATGCTAGTTCTGCCTCTCAGGTCACCAGAGAAGAATAGTGAGGAACTGGAGCAGGAATAGAACAATGAAGTGGAATCTCAAGAGGAATGAAAAGGAAGAACCTTCTCTTGGACATTGGTAGAAGTGAGCTGTTCAGCAGCAGGAAGTGGAGAGGACAAGCAGCTTTTAGGAATGCAAATAACGAGGTAGGAGGGCTGTGATGCAAGCCAGATCAATCTGAGAAAGTGCCCTGTTTAGAGGAGTGTGTGTTGGTGCTCAGTTAAGAGCTCTTTGATTATTAGAAATTGTGTATTTTTTGTCTGGAGTTTTCACTTTTAACTTCAAAGGGCATTCTTTTTGGCAGAGGAAAAAGAGGTTTATTTTCAAATCGAACCAAAACAGACTTTGTAGTAAGAGAAACCACAATTTGCTAATTTACTAAGAAGGCATACATGAATCTATTAAATTTGATAATTGAGATAGCCTCCTGACTATACTGTTACAGGCCACCCCTTGCTGTCATACTTGCTGCTACCAGTCAGCTTAATTGGGAAACCCACTGTTGTGTTACACAGCTGATATTCCTAATGCACTTGCATAAACAAACATGCACCCTCGAGTGATTTTTTTTAAAAAAGATATCAGAAAGGTATCTAGCCATTTTGTCTGGTGGTTTTGATTAACTCTACAAAAAGAAAATTACCCTCTCCAAACAAAAAGTGAACTTGGACTAACTCATTAAAGAAAATTACTTCAGGCTGTAGCATTGACAAAGCCAGGAAGAGCTTACATTTCCATAGCTCGCCTAAAGTGCCTTTTCACTGACTGCCTGTTACTGTTTCTAGGCTTGTGCATTGCTTCTATGGCCCTCACCTGCTTCCTCCAGGAATTTACTGCTACTCAGATAAAGACATCCACCCAGCTGAGCAATCTGACCATGTTGTGTTCCCTTCCAAAGGTTGTTTTTACTATCATTTGTCTATCAATCAGACTTGCTTTAATAAAAGGGGGTTATCTCATACCACTTATTCCTAATTTGTCAGAGTACTGCTACAGGCTTGGAGGAAACTGGACAGCATTTTGTGAGTCTACTCCCAACAGAGCACAAACACATATCATCGGTCCTATGCCCACATGTAAAAATAGTGTGTGCACAGGGAAACAAAAAAGTCTGGTGAGAATGAAGGTTAAATGTTTCTAGAGCTTACATTTGAACTAGCTGCTCTTTTCTTGTGCATTTCTGGGACAGTGTAAATCAAAGTGCTAGATTGAAGATGTGCTTCAGGACTTCTTTGTGTCTGTAGAGGATTAGGCAGATTGTTCAAAAGACTGAAGTCATGGTCAGGGAGGCTCAGTAAGAGGATTTACATGCTGATACAAAAGGGAGAGTGTTGGTTGCTGAAAAAGCAAACTGGTCACTGAACTCACTGAATTTGTTTGGGATGTGCGAACATGGTAGGGACATGAGAGAATGTTGGGAATTGTAGATTTATTCAAAGTGTGTGTTGGAAGGAAAATACTGGCCTCAGAAGGACCTCAGCTACTCCACTTTAATTACACACAATTACATCAGAGGGTTTTTTACAGAGGGTTTGGTGGTAGCTCTAGAAACACGAGATTACTACGCAAGAAGACCGGATTACGAGTTTCCACAGCAGGAATCCTGCTGCTGATGCTGGTATTTGCTCAAGTCCATCATTATTCAATTGAAGAGCTTGATGCTCCTGAAGAGAGATGAATTACTGCTTTGAAGAGCTGTGCTGGCAATGAAGAAAATATCAATGCTGCTGCTGGCTAATTATTTTCAAG
Organism: Rhipidura dahli; assembly: GCA_013399225.1. Classification (NCBI taxonomy): domain Eukaryota; kingdom Metazoa; phylum Chordata; class Aves; order Passeriformes; family Rhipiduridae; genus Rhipidura; species Rhipidura dahli. The sequence goes on along the minus strand of VXAC01004697.1, from coordinate 1,749,369 downwards.
TCATTGGTAGGGCTGTGTTATTACTGCATAGAGTGAAATACAGTGTTGGAGATGTTGCATTTATTCTGAGAAGCTCTTCATTCTCACAAGGAACTGGCTTGCTGGCAGGCAAACTTGTCCTGCTGTTAAAAGAAAATTGGTAGTGCAGAGAGATTGTTTTTGAGACCTTCAAGAGGTCTAGAAACCATTTAAGAGATTTTCTCTAAGGCAAACTTGAAAAACAAAACCACAATAAAGAAGCCTGCTCCAATAAATAAAACAATAAATATCCCTATTAAAACCCACTCTTGCAGGAGTTTTTTGAAAGGTGGAGACCTTTGAACACCAGTGGAAATTTTGGAGGGTTTTAGGGTTTATTCTTCAACCTTAAATTTGACTTTGATTTATTTTCGGGAATGTTCGTTCTATGAGGACTGCATTTGTCATTATGACATGCATATGTCATATGAGGACATTTTTGTCATATTGTGGGCAGGGAGGACAAGAAAAGGAAAATGAAGATACAAAAAAAGTAATATTGCAAGTAATGTTTTAAGGAAGACATTGACAAAGGAGAAATAGAGCAGAGAACAAAAAAGGACAATAAGGATTATAATATTACATGATGAATGGTTTGGAGGTAGAAGAAGTTTGAGGTAAAAGGAGGGGAAGTAACAGTTGTAGAGGATTTGTTGTCACGTTGTGTAGTGGATTTTAACAGATTCTTTCCCTCCTAACACACATTGAAACTTTTTGTGCACTCTGGTTTCAAGTATGCAGCTGTGGTGGCCTGTGGTGGTTCTTGCTGAGTTTTCTGGGTTTAGTGAAGCATACAGTAAAAAAACTTTCAAGGAAGCCCACACAAGGACCAGTATTTATTGTTATAACTCAGGAAAACTGAAGCACTCAAAGAAAGGAGGTGTTTTGCAAAACACCTTGTAAAAGTGATCATTCTGCCTTAAATATTATTTGCTGACTATCCCACTTCAACAAGAATTTGCAGAGTGGGATACTGACTAAACCACTATGCCTGTATTAGAAGTGTTCAATTTGTGATAATACCAGGGCCTCCAAGTGTATCCAGAGGAATACCTTACCAGAACTGCCCTTTTTGGAATTTTCATTACTTTCCCCATTCATGCTTCACAGAATTTGAGCTGGCTTTAATGTCTAAACATATCTCTTAACATAATCAAACTTGTCCCGGTATAAAGCAACTGCCAGAGAATGAAAAATAACTGTGGTTTCCTTGGTTAATTCAGTGCAGTACCCCTTTTGCTTTGAATATTAGTATGGAAAGGAATTGTAGACCTCCTTTAGGTAGGAGAGGAAAAAATGGTTTGCCCATGATGACATGGGCAGGTTGAGTATCATTTGCTATTTTCCTAAGACCTGTATGTTCAGTATGTAATTCATTGCTGGATCAGATTACATTTATTATACTAACCCACACAAACAAGATGTCTTCTGGTGAGCCAAAATGTCTCTGTGATGTGGCTTGTTGCCCTTTTTTAACTTGCTATTTAGAGTAGAAATTTAAAAATGCATTTCCATGTAGTTCTGCCAGTTTTTATTGTCTTAAATCATTGAAATTTAAAACTTATGTTTTTCTTCTTCATACTTTACTGCTTAAAATTTGAATTCATTTTATCAAGATATGTTGGCTTTAAAATTTACACATATTTTATTATATGATTCTCCATTGCCAGAGGCTAAGCTTCTAGATTAATTGATAAACTGATAGACAAATAAGTAGTGCACTTCTGGGATAAGGTGTTAGTCTGTGGCTCAGTTACATTAGAGTGTTCAAAATCTGAATTAATTGAAAGAGCATAAATTTTACAATCCATTTTCCAGCCTGTGGTAAAATGGAAACTTTGCCTACCATTACTAATACATTGCTCTTCTACCATTATTTTCTTAAATAGAGTAATAAACGTACCAGAAATTGCTTCATGTAGAATGCAATAAACTGTTTATAGATTATCATTAGTTTTTATTTCTTGCAGGTCTTAGACCTAAGATTGACAAGGTAATAAACATATATGGTTTCCTGTCAGCACAGCATCTGTCTTCTCTACACCAGGTGGATGGATGGTTTCTATCTTCTAGCTTGCAGGCATGTTGTTTGTGAGATGTTCCAGTGCTGGTCACAGCAATGGGGAAATGCCTAAAACACATCCACATCGACTTTACTGCTATTGCTGGGTCCATCAAATACTTGTGATTGCTGTGCTGAGCTGTAAATTTACTGTGAGTTTCAGTCACCAGAGGGCACTTGAATGGTTTTCACACAAACCATGCAGCAAATGACAAAAATACAGACCCAGCTCTCTGTGGGGCTGCAGACTGGGCATACAACTGTAACCTGTGATGCACCAAGCTTTACATAAAAAGGAGAAAAGGAAGACACTCATGAAGAGAAGTTAGTAGAAAGTAAAATCTTTAAGAATGTATCATGAAGGCACTGATTTTGCAGTTAAAAATGGAGAGATATTATTTTCTTTCAATTAGAAATATGAGACACATTTATCTGCTGCTATAAAGAAGGAGTTAGGTTTTGTAATATCTCCACTTTAGGATTTTTAGTCTGTTGTTAGTCTACCTGTGAGGCTCATACTATTGTTTTTTCTCTGATATGCCTTTAATAGCACAAGGTTCTGTGTTATGGAAGCCTCCTCAAATTGATTGAAGTTTTTTTTCTTTTTGAGCTAATTCCTGCTGAGAAATTTAATTAAGATCTTGAAGGTGATGTATACTTTGGTTTAAACTAAAAAACATGTTTACTTCTTTTTTTCCTAATAATCCCTTTCAGAGTAATTTCAGTCACATAGCTTTTTGCCAAAAGACCTGGCCAAAGTCATGGTTCACTCACCTCTAAGTTTTCTTTATTAGAAATAGGGTTTTAGTATCTCATTTATTTTTGTTTGGCAGAATGTAGGAAAATAAATATATTCCTTGTAACATCTCTGAGTTTACGGATTTCTTTAACAAACTGAAAAACAAGATCAGATTGAGGCCTTTGAGATCAGTTCTGAGCCAAAGCGGGCTCTGAAGTGCACTGTCTGAGAAATACCCACTCCTGTCTGTGTCTCGATTCAGATGTGTTCCAGATTGGTCTGCAACAGCAGTAAAGCCCAATCCAGGTCACACCAAATACCACAGGCAGCCAGTGGGGCTTCCTGCCTCTCTCGCCCGCCTGCTGCCAGCTGCAAGAGAGAAACACAACCCCGCTGCCTGTGCACAGCACACAGAGCTGAAGGTTGGAAGAAACCCTTCTCCAGCCTTCATGCAACCAGCCAAACTAATCATCCAATCATCCACCAACCACAGCACCATTTATGCTGGTATTGACATTAAAGATCATCAAGTCCAACTGCAAGTCTTCCTAGAGACTAAAATTCTTGGAGGTGCTTCCTTTTAGCAACTCACAGAAATCTGGAGCTCTCCTACCAAGCAGGAAACTGGTATTCTTTTTGGCTAGACTTAACATGGGCAGACTTTTCTGTTTTGCTAATAAAGAGGCTGTGGGTTTCTTGAGTTCCCTTACTAAAATAATTTGTTCTGTATTGACTCTGAGTCTTAGAATAGTCACAGATAATTAGTGCAAACAAGTAAAGGAAAGTAGAAATGTGTGAAATTTAATAAAAGATGGTGACAAAACAGTTTTCAAAACCTGAATATCTAGATAAGTGTCTCCCCATATCTGTCACTATTTGAGACACCCCTGGGAAAGTGACCAACACTTTCTTTTTAAAGACCTTAGAAAGGAAATAACAGGTGAACATACTACAAGTTATGCTCTATATAAATCAGTCATATGGCTTCAAGTTTTGTTGTACTTTTCCAATTATGCTTTCCACCTAACAGTCACTTTTTCCATTAGGGAAATGCTACATATTCCCTTTGGCAGCTCTGCCTAAATCATCTGGGATTCATATTTCTATTTTCCTAGTGTGACACATTTCGCTTCCAACATTGATACTGAAACTTGGTTTGCATCTCTAATTGCTCTCTTATTTATGCTGTAACCCCAGGATATAAAAGACGAGACACAGAGCTGATAGCATTGAGATGAACTGGAGTAACTCCACCAAATTTAGAGAGAACACTTCTCAGTGAAGAAAATGGACAATTTGTCCTTGACTTAAAAAACCTCAGGATGCTACCCAGTGAATTTATTTGCTCTGAAGTGTAAATGAAATTAAAATATGGCTAGTTTTAGGCTATGGAATAATAAATAATGAACTGGAGTCACTAGTTTTACAAATTTTATAAGGTGTATTGTGCAGGCAGGTAAACCATATGAGCTGTAAGAGAACATGACAGCTTTGGGCCTCAGACTTTTCCAAGTAATTCTTGGAATACTTTACTTTTCCTTGGAAAACATATCTTTCTCTAGTGGGTACTGGATTCTTAATGATGCTTCCCAAATGAACTAATTAGTTGCATTAGTATGTGTTCAACATATTTAAAAAAAAAATCAACTTAATGTAGTACGAAGGCTGGACTTCCTGATTTCTGTGTTTTCAAGCTGCTGTTTCCAAAATATTGCTAAGTTATCTTGGGGAAGCTTTACCTGATTACAATCCCTCACTTTATTGATTTTCTTCAGCCATGGGATTAACTCTAAGTCTTGACTTCAAGTCACAGTTTGTGAATTTCTGTTTTGTAAGTCTTACTTGTCAAATTCATTTAGGCTTTATCACTTGAACAGCATCATATCCCAAGTAAAATGTAGGGAGAGATCTCAGGCTACATTTCTGGTCTTTGAATCTGAAATCTGTTCACAAAATTTGCTAAACTACTTTAAACTTCGACAAAAAAGTATGGTTTATATTTTTACCTCACGCCTCCATTTAATTTGGCTTGCTCATTATGGAGAAAGATTTTAATCAGTGAAGTTAGTGAACTGGCTAATCTGTCATTATTTTGCTTTTCATTACCCTCCAAGATCATTCCTGTGCAGCTCCAGTATATTTAACTAAAATGAGGAATTAGCATTCTAAGGCATCAGCTTGTAATGATTCATTATTTCTAATATATTCAGTTCATACAGGATAATTTAAAAGTAAATCCTTTTAACTAGTTCCCTCCAGTGGTCCTTATGTGAGCATTGTGCTCAGAAGGACTTCTGGAATCACAATCCATTACAATGTCTTGTGGAATTGGGATTTTGCCTTAAAAAGCAAATTAGTGCTGTTTAATGAGGTCTGCTCTAAGTTCATTGACACTGAGTTCCCAACAATATATAACATCACTGTCAGTCCCTATATTAACTGCATATCATGCCATTAAATGTCCTGTTGTTTTTTATATAATGAGAATTTGTGCCTCTGGATTGCCTTTATTCAAATATTGAAATGAACTGATAGAAAATAGATAATGAACAGTTGATTCTCAAAAAAAAAAAAAAACAAAATTGAAAAAGTAAGCTAGAAATGTAAGACTTAGGAGCAGGTTCCTAACATTTCCAAAATATTAATATATCTTTTGATTTGTGCAATTTGGGGTGCAGAGGGAATTAGCCGACAGAGCTCTAGAATGAAAAAATAATAGGTCAGAGTCATCCCAAGGTCACACTTGTGCAATCAGATGGAATTTAAGGAGAATGTGTGGCTCCTTTTTTCCTTCCCTGGGCTGTGGTAGAAAGGTTGGACAATTCCAAGGTATTCAGAGATAAAATTAATCTTCAAAAGAAAAAAAAAAAAGGAAAATGCAGGTAGTTTTTTCTTTAAGATAGCACCATGGGAATTTGTTTGAAGAATGTTTTTCTGAATATTGAACATTTTGAGCACGTTCTGTAGCTTGCTGAAAGCCATTTTTAATTAGTTTCTTTTGTCATCAAACATTGTAAATGGAGAAAGCTAGTTAGAGAAAGGTTAAATTCTGTGCCTACTGGAAACAATAGATAGAATTGTTACCTTCCTAAATATCTCTCAGGTCAGAGTGTGCCTAAAACCTGTGCCTAACACAAGTAACTTGCCTTCTTTTGGTCTCCTCTTTCCCTTACTTGATGCCAGAGCCATTTATCAGAGTAAAATCTCTAGCTATGTTAGATTTAATTAAGATAATTTAAGTTCATAAATGACAAGTTTTTTGGTTTGGGAGATATCTATTCCCCTCCTATGGAAGCCAGTGACAAGCCTGCCTTAGCATTCTTTGGTTTAGGACTGGGCCCACAACTGGATGGTTATATCCATCTCATTCAGTGGATCAGGGCCCAATTAAATCAGCTTTTAGAGTAGTCCAAGTGCAAAGTAATCATAGAGAGAAAAAATACAAGTCTTCAGTGTGCGAAGGACTAGACCATTTAAACAATTGTTATGTAAATTTTATTATTTTCTTTTCCTCATCCATATTATAGAGTATTTTACTAAAGCTGACTTGGGAACAAAAGTACAATTTTATGAGTATTTCACACTAAAACCATAGGGTTTTTTTTCCTTTCCCCATGAAAACCACCAGTATCTAGATGGTTCTGGCAACTAGGTGGAATATGGGAAATGCATATCATTTAATTAAATAAATTAATATAGAGAAATATAATTTCTCTATATTAGATGGAAGAAGAATACCAACCTACACTTCCTGCATGTCAGCTGTGTGACTGTTGTGGTTTAACCCCAGCCAGCAACCAAGCCCCACACAGCTGCTCAATCTTTCCCTCACCAGTGGGATCACAGCAAGAATTGGGCAGTTAAAAGATTATAATCTCATGGGTTGAGATAAAGGCAGTTATAGGGAAAGCAAAAGCTGCAAATGGAAGCAAAGCAAAACAAGGAATTAATTCACTGCTTCCCATGGTCAGGTGTTCAGCCATCCCAAGAGCAGGGCCCCATTACAGTTACTTAGGAAGACAAATGCCATCACTCCAAATGTTCCACACTTCCACCTTCTTCCCCCCACTCTCTATACTGACCATGATGCCATTAGGTCTGGAATATCCCTTAGGTCAGTGTGGGTCACCTGTCCCAGCTCTGTCTCCTCCCAGTTTCCCATGCATCCCCAGCCTCCTCACCAGTGTGGCAGTAGGAAAAGCAGAAAAGGCCTTGGCTCTGTGTGAGCCCTGCCCAGGAATAACAAAAACATCTTTCTATTACCATCAGTGTGTTCAGCAAAAATCCAAAACATAAACCTGTACTAGATACTGTGAAGAAAATTAACTGTACTCCAGCCAAAGCTTTATCTCTAGTGTTCAGCCTCTTTTAAGCCTCTCTTGTGAATGACACTCTTCATTTGAGTAAATCTAAGGACTCATTGGGTAAAATTACAGAGTTCTCTTCAGCCTAAATACTAGACCACTCAGTTGGGAGACAGCATGTCTGTCTTTAAAACATGGATCTTGAATGACATCTCGTCCAAGTACCAGATAATTAATTACACCAATCTGCACTTTGTTCATCTTTAAATTTGTTCAGATTGCTGCTGTTGCCAGCAGAGCTTCACCAGAAGAACTGCATTCTATTTGCCAGGGGGTTTGGTTAACTGGTATTTTCCAAAATAGAAGTCTTTTGCTGAAAATAACTTTTGAACAGCATTACTTACAGAATGGAAAAGTAAGCCATCTACTAAAACAATTTGTTTAGCTCCTCAAAATATTTTAGAATCAAATCTAAAACTTGATTTTGAACCACAGACTGTAATACATAGTGTAAATATTAATTAGAGGAGAGTGTCTTTGAATTAACTGTACTTTAAAATGTTGAAAGCAAAAAACTTTTTATAAGGGGAAGCTTTTCTGTTGTTGTTGTTGCTTTTTAATTGTTACCCCTGGCTCTCTAAACTTCTCAGTAATCCAAATTAAGTTATTCCCAAAAGACCTAATTAGGTCTTTTCCAATAAAGCGTAGCACAAAAATGTCAAGAATAACTTCTGCAATATGTTGGGTAAAGGACAAACACCCTTGTCAAAACAGGATACCTGGTCAGAACCACAGATCACTCAGCACTCTCCTTTCACACACATTGCTGCCCAGATTAGAGATAGCCAGGAAGTGCGTGTTGTTTACTTGGAAGCTGGCATGAGAACTGCACTGATGTTCCAACTCGCCAGGATAGAGAGAGGACGTAATAAAGTATGCAGCAATCATCCACTACTTCCCTCCCTCATCCTCCACGACTTTTTTACCATTAGCTTAGTTTACACTTAACAATGGGGGGAAAAAATAGTCATGTCATCCTAATCTTTCCTTTGTAATGGACTTGAGCTTTGCTAGGCTTGCTTGGGTGGGTTTTTTTGTTGTTTGGCGGTTTTTTCTCAAGTTAAATTCTGTTTCTTTAGACTACTTTCCTCTGCCTCGTAAAATATTGTTCATTGGTGCCGCGTTGTCAGGGGATAAGCATCCTGTGTTTGGAATTGGGTACAATGGCAGTGACATTGTGGGTCCTCTGTAAAACGATGGCAAAATTCTATATGAATTGTTTCATGTATTCTCCCACGTGGCCTGTGAGTTTACTCTGTAGAAAATGCTGCAGGCAGAGAAAAAACAACCCTACAGTGGCCATGAAAACAACGTGGTCTGTAGGGCTGGAAACCAAAGACTTTGAAAGGCAAGGTTGCCCTTGATGGTCACTGCTGTGTGGTCTATCACTGTTCTGGGTTCTGGAAGCTGAAGGGGAACACAATGCCCTGGGCAAGCAGCCTTCACAAACATTTCCCAACACTACAGAACTGGACCTAAAAATAGCATGCTTTTATCTCCTTGTGCTTCTGGGTTCTGTCTTTTTGATACGTCACCAAAATCACCCAACTGGGAATAAACAAGTGTCAGAAACGTTTTCTTAGTTGTTACATTTACATGGAATAGACCCACAAGTTTGATGGTAGATCTATATAAACACTTGGAGAGCTAGGAGTTTTTCTACAGTGGTCTCTTAAAAGGAACTTTGAGGGAAATGTCTGCCTTGTGTCAAAATGCCAGTAACAACAGTTCCGTGGACACAAATCCACAAAGCACAACTTTGTGCTTTGAATGACAAAAATTACTGAATCTTCTAGAAGCTGACACAGAATGATGCAAATAACCTGATTGCAAATTTCCATCTCTGACAGCTATGACTGGAGCAGGAAAATACCCTAAGAGCTTTCGCTCCACTCTTTCACTGACTGGACTCCAGCAAGACTCATGACCTGAAGTCCTGAGGTAGGACTTGCAAAAGAGTCTTAGCCCGATGTCTTGTGATGGCAACAGAAGAGAGTCTGCTTTTGAAATCCCATCATACTTCTGTTTTGCCCAGAATTAAATAACAGAGAGAGCTGGTGCAATGCCAGTTATCTCATTTCTACAGTGTCTAAGTTTCTGACACTAGAGTTGAAGAATACTAGTAATGTACAGAACCAGGGATGCAGTATGTCTAATACATCACATAAAGCTTCAGAAGACAACAGTTTGAACCCAGAATGTTAAAAACCTGTTTTTTCTTTCATTTTCAAGAATGAACTCTTTCTTCCACTGGGGAAAATCAAGTAAAATATAAAAAAATTTACATGATTTGGGCTTAGGATTCACAGGACCAGAATGTATGCATAGAATTTGGTTTTCTTTGGGTGGAAAAATACTAACCCAAACTCCATCAAATCTATTAAAAACATTTATAGCAAAAAGCCTAAAATGCTACTCATGACAAAATATATTCAAATCACCATGACACAATGAGTCCAAATCATCTTTTGTGAAAAAAAAAAGCTTTAAATGTGTCACATAGATACACTGTGCATTTCATGTTGTTCAGTGCCCTGTCTTCTTTAGGCAAGCAAGGTGCCCTGGCAGCTTAATGTTCATTAACATGGAAATGCTGTAGAGGACAATCTGAAAACCGAGTTTCAGCCTCATCCAAAGTGAGGCATTGGTGGAGTTTCCCTGCTTTGAACTTGTACATCAAGGGAAAGAAAGGAAAGTAAAGGAATTTACATGTATTAACATTATCTGGGCAGTTTGAGTAAAACTGAAGATGAAATTTCAAAGCCAGCTCAAGTCTGTATGTGTCTGCATCAGAGATTAAGGTGCCTTGCAAAGGAATTCAGATTAACTGTGGGAAAATAATGTGATTCCTAAACTGGTGATCTGAGTACTTACTCTTTGTGCAGTCTGTGATTAATGGGATTCAGTCAACCTGGCATAATAAAAATAGTTCATATAAAGGCTGACTTATTTTAACAGCAGATTTAAAGACAAATTTCTGAAAGTTTCTTTGGATTTTATTTTTTAAAGAGTTAAAATAAGTGTGATGTTTCATGTCCCCATTATTTGAAATGTCCATGTTTTTGACTCTATCACCAAGTATAACCTGCTCAGGTTCTTCTTTCTACTTGAAAAGCTACAAGGTATCTTAATGGGCAGATGAAATTTGGGGTTGCAGGACCAAAGTTAGAAAACATTAGTTCTCTGCTTTCTGTCTTCTCAGGATGAGATGATGAGAAAACGGATACTTGGGATGCATCAGGATAAGAAAATAATAAATCCATCCTCAAGACACATTTACTCATCAAGTTGAGAATATTTTGACTGTTTTCCACTCAAACTCTGAAGTATTTTTGAGACAATAAATATTTTCATACCACTGCAGAATTTTCTCTACTAGTAAGGATACTAATGCCTGTCTTGGTTTTTTGATGGTTTTAGGTTTTCTTTGGTTTTATCTTTTAGTATAAAACAGAATTAAATACCCTTATGATTTCCACACAAGCACTACTTTTAGTTTTGTTTTATTCTGATCACAAAAATTTACTTTTCTTTAAGAGCATTCTATAGCTCCTTACCAAAAAGCACAAGTAGTATTTCCCTCCAAATCAGTTGTGTAAATTAACTTGAATAATTGAATATACACGTTGAATAATGTGTAGGAAGGGAGCTGTTTTTGATAAATAAACCAAATAATTCTTCTCACAAAAAAAAATGTCTCTCTACTATCAATATAGTCTACCTTCATACCAAATAACAATTCCTGGAACAAGGAACACTGGTTCTCTTATTTAATTAGAAGACTTGTTTCTCATGGGCACTTGTGCTGATTTATGAATACCTATTGTTCTTAATTTAACTACACATTCAGTTTTGCACAATGGAAGACATATATACACTGGCCTTGGTTCATTCTGCACACACACAAGATCTGAGCTTCTCTGTGTTTTACTGTTAAGCACCTACCAGGTTTTAAATTCTAGAAACCCCTGAGCTACAATAAATATCATTTTATCCAGTAATTTACCCAGGAATTCTGTGAAGAATGGCAGAGGAAGCCTTCTCTTCTTCAAGTTGGTGAATGCCAGAAAGTCTAATAAAGAAAGGGGTTTGTTTCAAGTGTTTTAATAGTAGAAAATTTAAATAAGTATCTAAAACTTAGAGGCCAAATTCTCCCATTTTTAGCAGTTACTGAATGTAAGAATAACAGTAATTTTTCAAGCATGATTTGAATTTATTTTTACCTCTAAGTTTGCAACAGTTACCTAAAATAAAGATGAGGTACTGGGGTTTGGATTGTTCTTCACCTCTCTCCTCCTTTCTTCTTGCCCTCCCCTATCTCTTCTTCCCCCTCTTCCTCTCCTTGTCTTCCCTCACTGTTACTCTGTCTCTGGGGAAGGTTTACAAAAATAAAAAGCCATTCTGAAGTAATAAATACAATTTGATCCTTAAAAAAAAAATAAACAAAAAAAGGTGTTTGTTGGCAGTTGAGGATGTCTTTGCAGTAAGCTCTTATAATTCTAGATAATGAATATCAGGATCAACTACCATATGCCTATTTCATCAGGGCTAGTATGGATACTTTTAAGCTATGAAGAGGAAGAATAGTTGTAAGATTATTTAAATATCTCAACTTAGTTTAAACTTTGAGGTAAAACTTTGTCAGGTGAAGTTGCAAGAAGCAGCAAAGCAAAAATAATTTTGAAGCAGTATAGGCTTGGGTGCACCAATCAAAATGCTTCTGATGCATCCTATACATGATCAAAGCCAGGTGTCATTTGTCTGTTAAAACACTCTTTAACTGCATTTTAGTGTTTCTGTCAATACACCCCACAATGTTTGGTCTTCTCTGTGCATGAAATGGGTCTAGATCATGATTTTCTCTTTACCACCCTAGTTAGCTTTAAACAAAATTAAGTGTCAAACTTGATCAAGTTCAAACTCATTCTCACTGGTTTTTATTGTAAAATTCACAACAGAAACTTAGAACCTTCCTGGGAGTAGTGTCTGCTTCAGATTCCCCACTAGCCTGTTGGCAGTGTGTTAGTTGAGAAGTGGTTTGTGGAGTGGGCATCTGGTAGTTAGAGCCATTTGGTCCACTTAAATCCTCTCCATCTTTGAGTGGAAGCTTAGATCATGAAACTTACTTATTGATCTAATTACTTAGATCATCTCAAGTAATGAAATCAAGCATGCTACATCAAGAGAAATGAATAATGCTGATATTCCTGTGGAATATTAAAGAATGTAACTTAGCAGAATAGAATCAGAGTCCCAGGGAAATCATCTACACATCTTGTGTCAATGCCATTCCTGACTGTTACCTATCTCAACACTGGTGGGAAGATTGTAGAGCTTCCTGCAATTTACTGCGGGGTTTTCCTTCCCCGCTGTTAGAAAGCTCTTCCCAATGCCCATCCTGAATCTTTCTTATGGAATTTTAGTCTGTATTAGTCACAGGGATTGGATTTCCCTTCTTTTGTAGTAGTACCCTTCTGTATGTGCAGCAGGTTATCAGCTCTGTTCCCTTCCCCACCCCATACCCCTTCCGTATTTGTTGAATCTTTCCTTCAAGATGGAGTTTTGAGAATCTCTTCTCCTTTTTCCCTTCTCTTATTTTTCATGGTTCCTGTGTTGAAATTTGGGCACAGGGCTGCCACTTCACTCAAAACTCATATAGCAGCAGCTGACAGAAAGTGGGTCTTCCTATGCCTTAAAAATTGCTCTATATAGGTACCCCACTATATTTACCTTTTTCCTTCCAAAAGACATGACACTGTTAACATAGCTCTTGAGATACTATAAACCCCAAATCTTTGCTAAAGAAGCCCCACCTAATGAGCTACTCTTCCTATTCCTATTGTACAGTTATCAGTTAATTATTCATACTTAACTGTATATCCTCTTAGACTTACATCCTACATTTTTTAGGTAATTTCTCCAACTGGCAGGATCACTTTGGATCCTAATCCTGTCCTCTAAGGTACTCGCAATTTGTCCTAGCTCCACAACACTTGGAAATTAAATAAGTATATTCCTATTGTGTATATTGGCTATAAAAAAATTCCATAATTGTAAATTATCAATGACCTACATATACATAGGAGCACTGTCGGGTCTTTTCTTTAATTGCTAGAATTTCATTAATTATAAAAATGCTACTAAACCAGATTTGCATATTGGTCTAGAATTCCAGAAGTCCTGAAAAACAATTTCAGATTTTGCGTCAAGTTTTTGTGAAAAGTATGATATGATAGATTCTTAAATGGGGTAGCATTTTAGTTCCATTTTCCTTTAACTGTTATTACCAGAGGTATTCAAAATTTAAATTGGTTTGAGCTGAATCTTCTTTTCCAGTTTCCAAACAGGCAACAGTTTCTTTGCATGGAAAGTAAATGTAATAATTCCTATCCTCCACAAAGAACCATTTTAGGCATTTGCAGTATTGCAGTTTCAGCAGGGACTTTGCTATTTAATGTAATATGGTACAGGAGTAATAACTGTTACTAGAAAACACTGTAAAAATTCTTCCTGCATTTTGCTGATTATTCTTTCCAAAACAACAACCTATCCATGAGTTATGATCCACTTCTCTGAGTGAATGCTGCTATTTGTTTTAGAAATCTACATCTATTTAAAACAAGCCTTAGCTCAGTTTGATTTACTGAGCATTTAAGCCCCTAAGGATGAATAGTCAATGCAGTCCATCAAAGTACAGATACACAAATCTACTGACAATGGCCAAAATTTGCTTATTGCTTGTTACATTTACAGCACAGGTCTGGGAATTTGGGCCTTTGGTTTCTGCTACTGACTGTGTGTGACTGTCAGTAAATTATTTAACCTTTCTGTACTCAAGTTTCCTTAGCTGGGCATTTTACCAGCCTCGGAGGGGTAGTACAAAATTGAACTAAGAACTGGCCTTCTGAGCTCCTCAGATAAAAAGTGTTGTGTAAGTGCCAAGCAGTACAGAAAATCTGGAGGGACCGTGTTGACATTTAGGATGTGGTTCTCATTTTCCTGACTGTTGAGCTTCACTAACTTCAGCAGTTACTTCTGTTATTCATTTGCAGACAAGAATCACATCCTTTGTATTTTAAGGGGCAAGGAAGAATTGTTCTTCCAACAGACCCATTCTGTTAGTGGGTAAAAAATGGGCAAACCTTTTCTATTTGGTTTCCCAGTGAGGAAGAAGCAGTTGTAACAAAGTATAAACATATTCCAAACCTACTCCTGTCTAATTTAAAAATTAATATACATCCTGAAGCAGAGATGGATCAGCAAGGTAAAGGCCTGGCCTTTCATTTTGAAGACCAATACCTTTCCTCCTCTGCATTACCTTGGGCATAGGAATGATCTGCCAGAAGCAGATGCTGAGGGCCACTTGAGCTACACTTTGATTTGACTCCTCTTGCCTTCTTCAGGGCTTTGAGCAGCAGAAATGAAGGGCATGGCAGGCTGTTCTCCCTCACAGCTCTGTGCTCTCATGGAGAGCTCTTTAGGAACCTACTGGGGAAGAGATTACCCCTTGGCAACATTTGCAGCCTTAACAGGCACAGCAAGTCAAGGCCTCCTTTGAAACAAAATTACAGTATTTTCTTCTCCGAGATCGTATGTTTATTAACTTCAGTCCGCTAGTACAGTTTCAGTTCTCATCTTCCTCACCAGACTCAAGGTACTTTCTCTTTTAAGCTCTCTGTGATTCTTCTTATATAGTTTCTCCCCTCTTCTTTTACCTGTATGCAAATACCTCATAACTTTCTCCTGTGGTATTGTCCAGCCACATCCTAGAAGAATATAAACAACCACTTAAAACAAGAAGGTTTGCTGAAAAATTGCAAGGGTGTTTGGTTTTGTTGTAATATTTTTTTTTAAACAAAGTTCGGGAAACAGTGTGTCACCTTCATTCCTCAGAAACTTTTGCATAAATTTGTATTATTTTTAGGGGGTTTTTTGTTGGTTTTTTTTTTCTTTTAATTGAGGGAAACAACCTGTAAACATGAAACCTGAAATTTTATTTGGCAAATCAGGAAATACTTGAATGTTAGCATTATAATCACTGAATTTGACACTGGTTTGTTCTTCTCCAAGACTTGTCCAGTCAGCTCAAGACATGAACCCTTTCACTCTTTGTTGTACATCAACTCAGTGAACACTTGTTAGCACTTTTTTCAGTCATACCTCTTGAAGGTATAGGGCTTCTGCCTCACACATCATGACAAAAATATTGTTGTCCATATGCATCTAGATCATAAATTACTTAACTTCTTTATAAATGTGATCTTTGATCCTAAAGGAATAGCAGCAACATGCCTTCTTGTGTGAGAGCTACGAAAGAAGCTGAGGGCAGGGTAATAGATAAATGTTTCTACTGATGCCATGATGGTTTTTTGCCTTTTCTTTTAAACCCCAGTTATACCTTTTTACAACTTCTGTGTTCTTAGTGCTTTTTGCCTACATTCTTGGACTTGTTTGTTAAGATAGGAGAGTAAAGATTATAGAAGCTTCGTAGTTAGGGATCAGTGTGCCCCAGACCCCAAGGTTCTCTCCAGAACACATTTTGTAAACTAAGATAAAACCATCCAGGGGAAGGTTCCTTGGGGAGGGGGGGCTCACTCGAGCCTCTCATTGGGCAATTTTTGATAGATGTGCTAATTAGTAAGACCTATAACATTAGACCAGAGCTTTTGTGGGGTGTGCATTGCAGTGTGCACGGAGGTGCATTCCACCCAGGCATGGTGCACTATGCCTTAAAATAAATACCAAGGTAAAACCCCTTTTCTCCTTTCTAACTGTGTTTGACTCTTGATTTTAAGGCCAGGAAAAGGCAACACTACCAATTAGAGAGGAATTTTTCAATAGCTTACATTCTGTTTAGTTCTAATGATTTGTGTGTGTTCTTTGATTCATGCCAGCACCATTTCCCGTAGCAATTGAAATACAAGAATGATTGGATCAAGGCTAATAATATGCTCATTTATATAAACATATACTCAGCATTGTTCAATGTCATTTTTAAATGGTTCTTAGCCAAATGAGAAGATTTTAGAGGCAATAAAATACATGGCTTGCCTAAAGAATGCAGTCCTTTCAAAAGAGTTGACCAAAAATTAATTAACTTATTTTGTTTACAGTGAATTCTAAACAAAGATGTCAAACCAATTATTTTTGGGAGCTGACATTCAGACACGCAGAACATTAGTATTGACAAAGAGCTAAAACTTAGTGAGTTTAAATTACAAAATAGTAAAGATTTTCTGTTTTTCTCCACAGCTCCAAATAGACCAATCACAGTTTTTTTCTCCATGATGTACTATTTAGCAAACTACAAAATAACTGCAATATCATACACAACAGGTAATAATCACAAATGTTACCACTGGCATGGTAACTCTATGTATATTCTTTATTACTGGGACAGAATCTATGGGGTTTTTTTTTCATATATATATAGACTGTATTTTCTACCTGCTTACCATATACTTCTGTGTTGTTCTGTGTTAAATTGCCCTAACATTGGAATTTTTTTTTTAAACACAGTACTTGCCCCCCCAAAAAATCAAAGCATTCTTACTTCATGTGGAAAATCTTCTTACTTCACATGAATACACACCAGTAAACTGAACTACAGAAGTAATCTCTGTGTCCCTGCAGATTGTAAGATTACCAGACGGGGGAAAAAAAAGGTATTAATTCATTTGAGCCTCATTTTTTTTAACCTCACCTTTCAGAAGTATTTCTCACCTCAAAAACTGTTAATAAATGCAGGTAATGATCTTGCTTCATATTAACTTACAGGGAGTCCTGGTTGAAAACTGTGGCTCGTTTTTATCACATGGAGTATCAGTGACTTGATTAGTCTTTGATAAACTTTTTTAGGATTTAGAAAAGATGATCTGGGTGATACAAAGGGAAAGCAGTCGAGTTAAACAGCAGCTCAGATGAGGGAGCAGTAACAGCCAGCATTAGAGAAGGCTGACTGTGCAGGCTGTGAGAAGGGCTTATGAAACTGCATCCACTGCACTGATTCTCTCATCCACTGAGCTGTGATTAACACAGTTCCATATGAAGCTGGGGAAAAAAAACAGGATTTAGTAATATCTGCAAAACATATTGTTCTGAAGGAAAAATAGTCTAGTTTGGCTGATGGGTCTAGGGTAGGTGCCAAGACAGCTAAATCACCAGCTCTCAGGCACTCCTGGGAAAGAGTGTGGAAAGTCCTCTGATTTTACACAGTGTGTTAAAATAGTTCTTTTGTTTGCATCACGTTAAGGTTGAATAAGATACCATCTGTGCTGAGTTTTATATCTTGTGACAGGAATAATGACCATAATTGGTCTGTTATCAGCTACTTCTACTCATAAAAGGGATGTAAAGATGGGTACCACAGCAAAGCAGGCCTGGATGGGTGCCCAGTTTTAGGTCTTGGCTGCAAAGGTTCAAAAAATGCAGTAGGACTCTGCACAGATTGGAGGCAAGAAGCAATTTTCTCTAAGAAATATTTCAAACCTTTCTAATTCAAAAATTAGAAAGACTTTGAGAATAGTAACACTTGTTTCACATGGTAAGAAGGCACAAATAATCACAGATAATGTACATATGAGTCAATTGAATGTCCTCAGGACTGGCTTTGAGATCAAATGGAGTGGAAGAACCTGTCCATACTATTTAAATTCTCTGATCCTCCAAGTCAGGTTTCTGCATCCAAACTGCCATTGGGAATGTTCCCTGGCCAGTGTCAACTTCTGAACGGGGCCCAGGAATTTTTCAAGATGGGCTATCAGCCTTGGGCCAAAACTGTGCCTGGAAACATTCCAAGTTAACAGCATGGATGGCTGAGACCCAGTGTCCAGGACTGTTCCTGGCCCTGCTGCATTTATTGCTGTAGGTGTAGTCTGTGCTTAGGTATCTCTGTGCTTATGTGTCCTCCATGTGTGACATATGAACCCCATCAATTTAAAATTTGATGTAGAGGTGGAAAGATTGACCATACCAGGTATCACAAGGATGGCAATGAAAATAGGTGAAATAAAGCATGTTTAAATGAGACAAAACCCACAGTGTGAGTAACATCTCACATATATTCTAATACCCTCTCTGTCTCTCTAGTTTGGGCTTTTCCATTATTATTGGCTGTACTGCTAAGACTGTTCATGAGCATGTATTTGTCATTCAGAAGGTTCTTTCACTAATGCCAGAAAAGTAATAAGTGAAAATCATACTCTAAGTGTTTATCTTGACACCCTCAAAAATTTGTTACTACAAACATTTCACCTTGTTCCTGCCTTTGAGTTCCTTGAGTACTTAGAAACTGAGTTCACCAAGCCGTAGCTTAGTCCACCTATCAGTATGTCAAAATTGTGATGTGACACCACTACTACCCTCTGATGTTCCTTTTGCAGTTGTTTGCTTGAGTTTTCTGTTAGTTTAAATAGTTTAAAAGGGCAGGGTCACTTGAGTCAAAGCCTGCTTAGGACTGAGTAGAAAGCTACATTCACATGGCAGTGGCACAGGGATGAAACAGGTAAAACTGTGGTAGAGGGATTAGGTGATTTGAGAATAGGACGTTAATTACTGCCTCATGTACAGCAAGAGGCATATAAGCTTTTATTGGTACTGGTCAGTTTTGTTTAAAATGAGATTGTCCTTGAAAAGTTACCCCATGTTGCTGAGTGTTTCAAAGCCGTATGAGAGCACTGGCAGGGAGTTGTGTCAGGGAGTATTTTCCAAACAGCCTTTGTGCTGGCAGGTGGATGGTGCTGGAGCTCCAAGTATTGGAGAGACCTGGAGGCTGCTCAGGCACCGTGTCCTGCCTCCTCTAAGCTTATGAGCAACCTGGACAGCAAAAGCAAAGTGCACTGTTCAAGAGACAAATGTGTGCTCCGTGCCAATGCAGACAGGAATCCTTCTGTTGTAGGTAATTCCATGTAATTCCCAGACTACAGCAGTATCTGTTCCATCTCAGCTCTGAATCCTTACACTTCTACTGGCAGTCTTTTCCAGATGGGGGACAGAGGAACAGGAAGCCCGTGATTTGTCTGAGTAGTATGGACCATCTGTACCAAAACAGGAAATGAACTGGGTCTCCAGAGCTCCAGAACAAGGCTGTCATCATAGGGTCATTTATTTTCCCTGTGCCACTATGCTTCTTGTGAAATAAAATGCCTTTCTCTGCTCCCCTGGGAATCTGATTCTGTGTACTGAATAAATAAAACAGTGAAAGCAGGAACAGGAATAATTTCTTTCCCTTTTAAGAGTTTGCAGGCTAATTTATTCTGTGTTCGTGTTTCACTTTTCTCCATCGACCTTGCACATTTTCTGTATTTTCATCCATGTTTAAAACACACTGTCTGTTTCACATGTCACTCGCTCTTAACAACATAATACTTGACATAAGCTGCCCTCTGGATCCTTTTTGTGGTGTAATTATATTATCTTTGTTGTTATTGATTTCTGTTGCTAGGGGATGAGGTCATGCCACTTCTGGACGGTTCCTCTTTGCAGTTCAGCTGTATCCTTTTAACTCTTAAAGATTTTCCTCCTGGCAACACTGAGTGCCAAGTTTTTGAAGTCCTTAAAAATGTCAGCAATCCCAGAGGATGATTTTGTCTGAGAAAAGATTGCAAGATTTAATTATAAAATAGGAAAACAGATAGTAATTGGGAGAGATTCTGATCTTAGCTGTTATTTTCTGAGAGCAGAATTTGGCCAATGAACTTTGATTTCTTTCTTCAGCCCTGCAATATTATTTTTCAATATTGTTTGAATGCTTCCGAGTTAAAGTATTATAGGATTTCTTTATCAGTTTCACACTTCCAATTGAATTTTTTTTTTTTTTTGAAGGGGCATGTCCTTTTGAAATATTTAAACTACTTTTGCTCTTTACTGACTTTCTGCTTTTTTGTTGAACCTACATTCCCTTTTCCTTGCAGAACAGAAATTTGTTTCCACAAGATTAAAGGACTGATGCAGAATTTTAAAGATTTGGATAACAGTTGAAACCAAAGGGAAAGTTGAAATAGCTGAAGGAGGCTTTTTAAAACAAAAATGCTGCTTTCAGTATAAACTGGGATTTATTTTTGTTTCGTTCTCTGGTTTGTTGGTTTCTTAAGGCAACTTCAGACTCTACTGAGCTGTGCTCCTGGGTGAGACTTTCATATGCTCTTGGGATAAAACCTATGGCTTCAGACTTCCCAATTAATCTTACAATCTCACTGCAGCATTTCCCTCTGTACTTGGACTTCTGCCTGCATCTCTGGGAGCCAGCAGTACCACCCAAGGATTTTGGAGGTTGGCTGCTCAGTTACTGTAGCCTACAAATGGTGGCTTGCTTACCTCTGATGTGCCAGGTGGGTGAAGACAAGCTGTGCCAGACCTTTTTCCCTGGTCTACTTCAGCCTGTCCTGGGCTTTGCGGCTGGGTGAGCTGCTGAGCCCCAGCTGATGAGTTTTGTGGTTGGACAGATCTGACATAACATCACGGCAGACTCTGCAGATACCTAAAAATGTTCATCTGACAGCTTCAGAGAATATTCAGATATAATAGCAGACTATTTTAGAGGGGTTTTAACACACTACTTGACCATATTTTTTCTATTGTTTTCTTTCTTTGCATGAGGCTGCCAGATTCCACCCAGTATGCAGTAATTTTAACATTTGAGATTCTGTAATTACAAACAACTAATTTGGTATGCAGCAGAAGGTGGAAGATCCTATTTGTAACCTTTTATACCTGTTTGCCCTTAAAATTTGGATGTTACATAGGTATCTCTTGGAGAGAACATAATTCTCTTGTACAAAATAAATGTCCAGCTTGCAATGAATTTGGTATCAGAATCTGCAGCTACATTGAGGTCTGTATCTGTGTTCCTGGCTTGAACAGGGAAACATCTATCTCTTCCCTTTACCTGAGACCACTTTCCTTGTAAGAAATATCCTTGTGCTTTCGTTATTAGTATGCTTTTCAGTCTTCTCTTCTCACTTTGGTGATGAACATGTAGGTGAAAACAGCGAATGTATCTGCTATTAAATTGCATACTGGCAAGGAGGAGAAGTCTTAGAAAGTGACTTTTGAACTTTTAAACCCCAAGCGTTTGCATCAGATGCATTTTCTTTCTCTAACCTAGCCTGAAATGTGTCCTAAGCTGAATGCACTTGTGCTAAGGCAAAATGCACTGCTTCCAGCTAGTGTGGTTCTTGAATGCATCACGAGCACTGTGCCCTTCAGTGCAGAGTCCCACTCCATACCTGCCCTCACACACAGGCACACACTGCCTTCCTGTGAAGAGACACTGCTTTCTGCAGTGAGCCACAGCGTGGCCCACGGGTTGGAAAGCTGGGTGACAGTGACATGGCTGGGTACATGAAGGACAAGTGTATGAACACCGTCACTTCATTGCTGGCAACCTGGAAACAACAAGCCAAATGGATACACTTTTTTTTTTGCTCTCCCTGAGTCTTGCTGTTCCCAAACCCTTTCTGTCTGCATGCCTTATGTGGTGGAGGCCTCATGTTTAGTCAGACAGCCAGCAAGGGAGATCATATGTTCTAGATGCTTGTCCTCTTCCAGGTACATGTATAACATGTATATGCTACATGAGGTAGAAGCAAACTCTTACTGAGAAAATGATTCATGATGACATCTCCTAAAAGCATAGCTCAAAAGAATTGGTGGGCAATTTTTATGTGAGCAAAAACATGTCAAATGCTCTGAGAGGAACAGGGGAATGCATTCATGTCTGCAGAGGGCTCTGTCTTTTTCAAATGCAAAGAGTTGCATAGTAAATAGCACTTCTTTTAAATCTCTTAAAGCTGAACTCTTACTTTCTGTTGGAAGATGCCTGTGGTAATGCCAGCCATCCTTTATGAGGGCTGTAGGAACACCATCTTTCGTTACAGCTGTCAGAGACAGACTCTTCTCTGCCTCCTCCTTCTCCTGCTGGCAGAGTTCCCAGATTGGATCCGTTTGGCTGTCAATTTGTTCACCTGCATCAGCCAATGGTGTGCAGAGGCATCCCGGAGCGAGGACCTGACTCCCACCTTCCTCAAGGCGAGAGCAGCCCCGTGACAGCCACTCAGCACGCAAAGCCTCTCCGCACCGGGGGCTGTGAGCATGAGATTCCCCTTCACACTGTGCAGAGTCACACACAGCTCCTGACACAATCTGCACTGAGGGTGCCCTCCAGCTGCCTCCTTAGTGCTGGAGCCAGCCAGACCATTGAGCACTGACATCAGCAATTTCTGTTCCTTGTAAGCTTAATCCCAAGCAGCCAATTTTTTTTTTTTTCCTACATGTAATATAATTAATGCAAACAAGTGATGTGCATGGGAGGAAATGGGGTGAAGCAGAACTGTGTATGTATTTGTACAATGCTTATTTAATCTGCTTAAGTCCTCTTTTATTTAGAATGATCTTGTTTGTTTCAGATCAACAGTACAAATATAAATCTGCTCACTGATACTATGATCCGAGTCTTCAAGCAAGCCCTTTGAAGAATTCACACCCTGAGCACTCTTGGTTATTATACCCATTACCTCTTACACCTTAATTTACACTCATAGTTTATACAGCAATAAGAACATTTTATAATATGAAATCTACATCCTTGGGTAATCCACTAAAAACACTTATTTACAGTGAGAGCAATACAGAAGGGAATTACTAATAGCTTTCCTTTCCCTACTACTGCTGCAGGCAGCAAAACAATGGAATTAAATTTAGCTTTATGTGCTGTCTAATCAGATGATTCCAGGATTATTGAGTCTCTCTGGCTGCTATGGCTATGAATACATAAAACTGGTCAGTTCTGTAGTGTTGCATTTGTACTCCTGCCACTGAATTAGCTCAAGGCAAATTTTGTGAGGTGGGAAGAATAAGACTGCAAAGGGTTAGGAGTCAAGGGAAGGATGCTAGACAGCTGGGGTTGATTTGGATTGGTACAATTCCATTAGAGTCAATAGGACTATCTGAGTAATGACTCAATACAAAATTTGGCCATAACACTTAGATCCAAGAAAAACCAAAAGTCCACAGTTCTGTGGAGACTGAGCAGGGTCATATATTGGTTACGTTTTTTGAACATTATCATTCTCTTTCTGGGAGAACTTTTTGCATGATATTATATGTTAGTAGAACCAATCTGCTTTGTACAGGTCCTACACCTGTAGGTAAAAGCAGTCATCTGTTTTATTGTAATTGCACAGCTTGCATGATGTACAACAGTTTCAACAAAAGCTTTACAAACCCAGTTCTTGGACTTAATGAATCAGGTATTGAATTCACTGAGGTAGATGATATAGGCATTTGGATTACCTTGGCAATTGCTTTGCAGAATTTATCTCCAGTCTGATTTGGAATCCTGAGGTGTGCTCAGCATGGTAGAGGAGATGTATGCATACAACCTTGTGTTTCACAGAGATTTTGAAGAGAGAAATCTGTCAAAATTGTAAATGGCTCTATTTTAACTTTAACACTGCCCAGCCCCAGTGTTTTTTGCATTTCCATGGGGTTTTAGCAGTTCTGTTGCAGAACCCAGATCCTATGAGTACTGAAGTCCTCCTGCCTGAGCTGGCAATGGGAAGTGCTAAGGGGTAGTTTTCTTTTTTTTCTCTGAGCTCTTTTGGTCACTTGGGATTACATGGAAGGCATTGACCTAATCATCAAAGACCCAGTCTTCAAGCCCTTCCTTAATTTCTGCTCATTACTTACTCAGGCAAGGATCCAGTTGACTTCCTTGAGTTCAGCCTCAGCAAAAAAACAAATTAAGGACTTGGCCTCAGGTCTTATGTCATACTCCATTTCCTTTCACTTTAACTCTTCATTTTACCAGGTAGGGAAATTGCACTAGAGAAGGTGGAGAGGGCTTGTTTTGATCATGGATTCTTCAAGTTACCAGACATTCCTGTAAGGTTTTTTTCCAAAACATAAGGTAGATATCAGGTCTTGAGATATCTCTGAGAAAATGCCTGTAGTGTCACTGGCATGTTAGAATGGAGTGGAGAAATTAGCATTAGTTTCTCTGAATGCACAGAATATAAGTAGGTATTTGAACAACTGATTTCTCACAAAGGCTCTGATTACTCATAAAGACTCTGCAGCCCTCTTTAGAACTCTTTATCTTATCTGCTGCAGGTCACGATGGCATTTCCTGGCTCAAAGAGGACCCCAAAATGTCACAGGATAAGATAAATGCTGTTTCCTGCCCTGGCACACCCAGTGCTGCCTGTCATGGGCACAAGGGCAAGCAGACTTTTTCTCTCCATTCCATGGAGATATATAGATATAAATATATAGGTGCATATATGTGAACACACACAAGCATATACATGTGTATATGTTTTTTACTGTAGACATCACTTCTTTACCACTGTTTGTTGATTTAGTTTATTCCCCATTTGAGAATGAAATTGTAATGCAAATGAATTAATAATGTGGAGAGCCAAATCCATGTTCTCCCTCTTTGTTGTCAGGGAGACTTAGCTGACTCCAAGTTTTTCATTTTGAGGTCAGGGGCTTAGGCATGAGCAAAGCTTCCCTCGGGCTATGCTCAGTTCTTGTGCATTTAGGCTCCAAAGAACAAGACAGAAAAAAATTTAAGTCTTCTAGATCTCCAGCTCCCAACTGCATCATAAGTGCTCTGAAAGGGCCTTGCCCTTTCCAATTCAAGTTAGCATTTTGGATTCAAAAGGCCAGACAAATGCATGATTGTTCCATAGATATGTCTGCCTCAGTTGAATGTCATTACTGGAATGCTGTCAGAGTAGATATCCTGTAGTTTCTTTGAGACAGATGCATTCTGTCTGTGCCAAATATATTGGCAAACACACAAACACACACAAGTGCACGCTCACACCAATACATCTGTGGAGAGTTCCCAAGCAGCATAGCTGCATGCAAATATGAAAGACAGCTAGGGAAGCAGAGCACTCAATAGTCCTGGGCAACCCCAGCAGATGATGTTATGCAGATCCTGACAAAGAGTGGACGGCAGTGGAATTCTCTGGGTCCCTCCACAGAAGTGGCACTGGCCTCTGTGAGAAAAAAACTTACAGTTGTAGAGCTCAACAAGTGAGGTTCAGAGCAATGAGAAACTTGCACCTTCCCTTCAGCTAACAGGTTTCAGAGTGTTTTCAAGCTGAGTAAAATATTCACAGTCACAGAGCTTTCAGGTTTCGTTTGTGCAAAAAAGCAGTTTGTTAATTTCTAGTAGGTGTAAACCAAAATCTATGAAGAACAACCATGTGTTCTTTCATGAGTTGCTGCAGCTCTATTTTCACGTTTGAATTTTTATAGGAAATGCTCTTAGTTGACCTCAGGTACCTCACTGGTATTTGCCACGTGTTGCTTTTTGTATCCTGTTTCACAGTTTTCAACTATTAATTAACTTTACTGAGGGACCAAACATGATGGGCTTCCTCCCACCCCAACTCCCCCACGTGTTATTTCATTACAACTCAGTTTTTCACAGCTCTTTCTACCTTCAGCACAATCATCCATTTGGCTATTGGCTTCTGTTCTCTTTTCACACTATCCCCTGAGTACCTCAAATTCCCTGGGTACAAATTAAAAGCAGCTCAAAGATTCTGAGCCTGCTCTGTGGCATATTTCCTTCCAGTTTGCAAGAAATGGTTCGGCAGAAGAGCTTCAGCTGGTGTGGGTTGCTGAAACTCCATTGCCCTTCAGTGGAGCTGCAGTGGTCTATACCAGCAGAAGACCTGGTGGCCTTTGGCTTCTTCAGCTACTAAATCATCAGGACATCACCATCCATGCCATCAGTACTGGGATGCAGATAAAGCAAGGAGCAGTATCTCTATAGCAAAATTTTCAGGATCCATTGTAATGGAACAGACTGGAATGTCACTGTGATATTGTTATAATCACACTGCCAGTTTGGAGCTTGATCCCCCTCTTCCTCAGGTCAATCAGAGAAGTCTCCTGTAAACCAGAATCAGACCCTTCCTGAGGATGGGAATAAATACCAGTCCAATTCTTTAGTCAGTCCTCAGCTCATGAATTCTATGTGGTTTCACAGATGTCAGTGGTAATGACTGTATAGACAAGAACTCCATGGGCAATGAACACATCTCCCACCAATTATGGGGGAGTTCATTGAAAAGCATCTTCCTCGCCAGAATTTTGCCTTTAATTGGACAACTCAGCTTTTTAACAGAATTTAAAAACCAATGCTGTGAAAATTATAACTTTCATTTGTATTCAAAGGAAAACTCAAAACTATTTAATCCAGGGTTTTTTTATAACCTACCTTGTTCCTTAGCAAACCCTAACAAGGAAAAAAATAGGCTACATAAATCACTTTTATGCTAGTCATTTCCCTGACTGGGGATAGGTCTATTTATATATCTATGTATGTTTGTATATATATATATATTTAGTTATATTTATCTATTTATGTTTATGGATTGTGCACATGCACCAGCCCACAGAGAAAGGAAATGGATGGCTCACAGAAAAGGAAGGCTTAATTTCCATCAGCAATATAATGTAGATGTAAAATTTGTGGATTGCAGAGTGTTTTGGGAAACAAAGGACAGGCCAGAACTTCTTGAATTTTTGTGTTTGGAGAAAGCTTAAAATTGTCATTTATTCTCTTTCACCCAAACTGTTGTTTATTGCAAGTACATTGGAGCCAGTGAGGAAATGCTATAGATGTATATTCCTTCTGTAGCTCCAACAAAGGCAAGAATGGCATAACCTAACTCCAGCAAAAAGGAACAGTTTATTGAAACAGCTTGTTTTTCTGAAAGTGTCAGACCTCTGGCCATGACTTACTTTGAATGGTGCTTACAGGCTGCATCTTCCTTGCATTACCTTTATGTAATACTTTGTTTATTCTACCAGTTCTCAGGCATTAGGAGGACATGGCTGTGGATAAGCTGGTTCTGTGCTGCATGCTGGTCACCACCATATCTGAACAGCCACCTCCACTCTTCAGCAAAGTGACTGCAGCACCAAGTTAGCCAAAAATCACAGGTTCTGTTGCCTTACCACAGGCAGTGACAGACAGGAACAAATGCATTCTAAAATAACCGCAGGAATGCATGGCTTTGTTATTTTGTTTTCTTTTCTGTGCAAGAGAGGAATTTTTTTTCTTAATTACTCAGCCACAATTGACACTAAGCTTCTCGGTTATGCTTTTTGTAAAGTATACTTCATGAGTAGTGCAAAGTAGATGCAGGATCAAGTGCTTTATCTCTGGGAATACTTCTGGAAACAAAAAAAAAAAAAAAAAACCACAAAAGTTTTGTGGGTTCTTCAATTTGCAAGCAGAATCCTGTGGAGCTATATTGCTCTACCTTCTTTGCAGCAAACAGTAGAACACTAGAAATTCTCTGAGAAGAAAAGAGTTTTTAGTTTCTCAAACACCAGCATTGCTTCTCCTAAGCGGAGGCAGGGCTCATTTCAGTGGTTCTGTGCTGGAGTTCATATTTTATGGATTTCCATTTAGCATAAGCATTCTAGCCATGTTACAAAGGGAATTTTATGCCACACATAGATGGTTTAGTTTATTTAGGAAATGTTTGCTTACTTAAAGAATACCGTGTTCAGTGCCTACCTTCCACTCCACATTCCTGCCTCTTACTTAGTCTTACAAACTTCATAGTTGAGTATTCCTCCTTATCTTCTAGAGGTCTTTTTCAGTGGGAGGAGTAACTAGAGAGGCTGTGTTCTTATCTGAGGGAGAATAATCAGATCCTTCTTCTTAGCTTTCACTTGTTCTCTGCCTTCCTGTCAATACTTGGAAAAGTACAAGTATTTCAGAATGTTGTTTAACTTCAACATAATTGAGAAAAAAAATATTTTGATATCTGAGAGTTTGGAGGTTTCAGAGACTGGTAGCTAAGAGTTGCCAATAGCCCAGACCACTTAGTATGTATGTTTTAGACAAAAACAAAGTGAAACTCCAATTAGGAAAAGAAGACTCAAATTTTCCAAGTTGGTCTAAATAACTGTAAGAACTAGAATGCTCAGCCTTAGTGAAAATACCAAATCAATTTCCACAAACCTCTGCTTTTACAGACAATCCTGGTAACTACATCCAAACACACAAGCTCTTTGTTATTTAAATCATAACTATCAAATTGTATTTCACTTTTTTGATAAAACCACAATAAAGTACACAATCCTAACAAAGGGAAAAGCAGGTGGAAAATTAAGATAGAGGTAATTTTTACCACCTGGAATCACAGAACTCTTTCCTTATGAGATTTTTATGTGATTCAGGGCCACTGAAGAAATAACAGTCCATAAAATTGAATCAACACTCATTAAATCCAGAAGGTGAAGTTAGTTTACATGTAAAATAATCTACAAAATCAATGACCTACACTGTTTCTCTATAGCTGTTTATGTTAACCGCATTCATGGTTAGAGGAAAATTTATCTCTGGGTAGGTCAATATAATTTCCTAGAAGTTAACTGAGCTACTCACACAGCGAAATTGGTCCTTTATGTTTTGAATGTTAGTGGTTCAAACTATAGTCTGGAAAGTGTTGGTAGCTGCACCAGGATTTTCCATTTGCATGTTGCTGCCGTATCTCCTAGCCTACACAAGTGATAAGATTAGCATCTGATAGGACCCATCTGTGGCTCTGAGGTCGGAGCTTGCTGAGGAGTTGTAGGGCAGGAAAAGCCCCGGGGAGAGTTCTGGCTGACTCAGTCAGGAAATCAGCAGTGTGTGCTGCAGTGTTAGTTCTGCATCCGGCACGTACGCTATGGACACCACATATCCCACCTGTGAGCCAGGAGCCTTCATCCCCTGTGCTGCAAGGTAGGGAAATCCCAAAGCTGTCCTCAGCTCATAGAGAAAATCCTCACTAGCTGGCAGAGGCTGTTCAGCAGTTCAGCCTTAAAATCTCACAGGAAAGTCTCTGTAAAATCAGTGGATGAGATGGACTGTTATGCCACAGTGTGGCACACCAATATTTTTCAGAGTATCACGCATTTATTCTGGCATTTTTCAGATGTGGATTGCAGAAGAAAAAGGATATTAAACTGATGATATGAAAGCTTCTTCATTGTCACATCTCTAGGTTTCCATTGTCACCACTGTGTAATCTCATGAGCTTATAAAAGCTTTCTGTGCCCTCTTTCCTTTATCACTCCTTAGGTGATCCAAAAAGTGTCTGGGTAATAGTCTCTAGTGACCTGTGGTTATAGGGAGGTGAGTATATCTGTAACTTGGCAATCTCTTCTTAAAGCAGAAATTACTACAAACCACTCCACACCAATGGCCTAGATGTCAGTATGGAACAAAATGATTTGGGTCAAATTTTTCTTCACTTGTCAGTGTGAGGATTGTCTATAAAGAAGAAAGCCCTTTAAAGGAAACAAGCAAAATCAGCAGCAGTGGTGAATAGAGCATGCAAGCACATTCTCTCATGAAAATTTATTTTTAAAGATGAAATGCCCAGCATTCATCAAATTTGATATCAATTAATCTAATCACATAGTACAAAATATTTCAGTTGCTAACTCTATTGGTGTATATGATTATGTGTGATTATTTTCTGCTGCCTCAGCACTGCAGCATAGTTTTTATGCATCCTTCCCTGACTTCCTTCTCTTTTCCTACTTACAAATTGTTATAAACTAACATATTTCATCAGGTACCTCCCCTCCTAAGGAATTAATGTGCAGCTGGAGCAGATGAGGCAATAGGACAAACAGTAGGGCTCAACAAAGAGAATACATTTAAGCCAACAGAAGCCCATGTTGATAAGTTGCTCAAGGGTTTTGGCCCACTATATATGCTCCTTCTTTACTGCTTAATGATCCTCATGGAAATTTACTTTTTTTATATTCAAGAAAAATCACCTCATTCTGATTTATGGTTTCTGTCTCTCATTCTGCCACTATTCACCTCAGCAAAGAGCCTGTTTCTCAGTAGCCTCTGTAGGTCCTGGGGGCAGCAGGTGCCTGAAGCCATCCCATCTCCAGGCTGAACCACTCCACTCCCTCAGCCTCTCCTCACAAGACAGGTGCTTTATCCTTGGCTGCCTCAGAAACTCTTTGCTGAACTGCAGTTTGTTGACAAACTTTATGTACTCAGTGGCCCAGAAATGAACCCAGTATTCCAGAGATAGCCAAACCAATGCCTAACAAAAAGGAATAACTGTTCCCTCCATTTGCTGGCTATGTTCCTGCTGACACAGCCCAGGGCACTCAGCCTTCATCCCTGCCAGGATCCTGCTGGCTCAGGTTCAACCAGGTGTGCCCCAGGACCTCAGTCCCTGCTGCACGGAGCTGCTCCCCAGCCAGGCATTCCTAGCCTGTTTCCTGCTGGGTGTCAGTCTGTCCCAGACACAGGGCAGGGCAAGTGTGAGGATAATTCTGTCTCCTTCTCCACATGCAGGCCTGAGCACCACCCTGAGCAAGGCCCCTGTAACCATTTACAAATACTTGTGTGTATCTTTTTCCCCCCGTTCTTAATTACAATGTAAAATTGTTGCAACTCTTGCACAAAAATCCCTTGGACTGTAAATCTGTCCAAACATGATGTTTCCAGCAAACTTGTTGCAAGATGGTCTAAAGAAAAAAAACTTAGGTTGCCAAGATATTTTGTGAGGCAGCAGGAGCTGATGGAGTGGTTTTTCATGTTATTTTGGCATTTTCCTATCTGAAAAATTTATGGGGCTGGTGAAAAGTGACTTAAACTTTACTTATGGCTTAGCTCTAAAGTACCTCCAGAAACAGATATGGAAGAGTGTCACCATGCCCCAAACTGAATTGAAGATCTATATAACAAAAAGGATAATGTACAAATGGCAGGACACTATTTGGAGAGAAAAAACAATTGCTCTGGTCCAATTGTAGTTTTGTTTATCTTTGAGCCCAACTCTCTGATGCTCATGTGCATGGCTCTGGTGCTCTGTGCTCAGCTGTGCTTCTGACTTCAGAGATTGTTAGCAGGGTATTTTATTGGAAAAAAGCAGAATAAGATGTTTTTTAAAGTTAGGATCTCTTTACACTACTAAAACACACACACACAAAGAGGTAAAATGCCAGAAATGTTATATTTAAAGCACAAACAGTGCAGAGCCAGAAGTTCCCTGGCTTCGTTAGAGGTGTGAATATTGCTATGTAGTTTTTACTCAGAGTTTTGGCTCGGTTCTCAGTTGTCATCTTTATTCATAAGCTCGGAAATTCTGCTGTGTGTCAACTGCCTCTTTGCTTCTGTGGCCAAATGTATTTTCTTCTGGTTTCAAATATTTCTTGCAGATCCTCTGTCTGGCAATACATTCTTGTTCATTTGCTGGCTTGATTTTGCTAAAAGGATGGAACAGGTAGGCTTGAGAAAGTAAGGAATTCTTTCTCTTAACTCTTCCATGGTTTTACATTTTCCATCTTGCATGCATGATTAACAGGTTAGCTAATATGATAGTTTTTCTTTTTTTAAGAGCTCCAGAGAGAATTTTGTGATTTTGTCCAACTATTCCCACTTGAGTATCTGTCATCTTCAGTGCAGTGCTCTGGGTTTGTATTCCAGGGAATAAAGTGCTATGTCAGAGATACCTGGGTGACTTGGTCTG
Organism: Rhipidura dahli; assembly: GCA_013399225.1. Lineage (NCBI taxonomy): Eukaryota > Metazoa > Chordata > Aves > Passeriformes > Rhipiduridae > Rhipidura > Rhipidura dahli. The sequence goes on along the minus strand of VXAC01004697.1, from coordinate 1,717,659 downwards.
TACACATGACACAGCTCAAGTTCTGGCAGACACTAGCTTCAGAAATGGAAGCATCAGAGCTACAGCAGACCAGCACTAAACCCAGGCTAATTAACATCCCTGCAAAGCTCACCACATTACCTAAATCTTTACAGTATCTCAGGTCATCATCAAGGAAAAACACTTTGTTTTTCCTCCTCTTGAATCCATGGTATGGCTGCTTGCTGTCCAAGCAGCACTCCTGAGCACCACTCCAGTGTGTCCCCACTAATTGCATGGAACTGGGAATATCTTTATGACCATTGTAATAAAGTTTCCCATTTCTAAAGCCCCTTTCCTTTTGGCTCAAATGAGTCATTGTACTTAGGCAGAAGGATAGAGACACACTGCAGCTGTTTTCAAAAGCAAAACAAGAACGGCTCTGTTATCTGTAGAGCTGAATGGGGAAGGTACAGCACCTTTTAGAGAGAGAGGTACTACACAGCGTGGCAAAACCACCTTTGAAGATGCTATCAGCACAATTTTATCAGCTTGTACACTCTGCCTACAAGCATAATAATGATGGTTGAGCCCAGAGAACTTTTAAAACCCACCTGCAAAGATGACTCATATTGCTGCCTTCGTTCTGATGTTTTGAAGACTGTCATTGAGTTTTGATGTCCACCAGGGCAGAGGCAGCTCCAGGCCACAGCAGCCAGACAGGGTACAAGAGACCTCCCTTGTTCTGAGCACAACTTGTCTGTCTCCCAAACCAGCCATGAGCCCACAGTATCCAAGCTGCTGTCAGTCCTGTTCCAGTGGATCTTCCATGTGGAAAAAAAAAGTGTATTTTGCTGTCATAAAATATTAATTGAACAGCTTAGCCAATGTCAATAATTTCTGTTTAATGCATATTTCTCCAGTTGTAGAGCAAAATGTAGCCATTTACAACTAAGCCATTTTTATTGTTTACCTAAGAAGGCTCAGCTTTGAGGCAAAATCTTGGTCCCAAGTTTATACATCTTTTTATATAAAGCATGTAAGATGCTAAGAAGTCTTGAGATATTTTTAAGACAAAGACATGGCTGGTCTTGCTAGCTCAGGATCAAGCCTGGAGACTCTGGAGGATTTTACTAAAATTGGAAAACACCAGATGTGTTACTGATGTATCACCAATGTAATATTGTAAATAGGTGGCAGATGTTAAAACACTCATGACTTGCAGTGTCTGAGCTTAAGGTCCAGATAGCCACCATGGTGTCAAAAGTAGGATAGGAGGAGGACAAAACTGGGGCATCCAGTGTGTTTATTGAAAGAGGAAATGTTACCCAGGAAAGGATTCAGGGAAAAGTGCAAAAGGGAAACACAGAAATGGCATAGGAATTTTGTGACCTCTGGTGCGAGAGAGACTTTGAAGCAAGGCATTTAGCTCACCTAGCAGTGAGAGTTGCAGTGGCAGAAGCAGCCTCCAGTTTTAACCGATCATCAGCTCTTTAAAAATGTTTAGGGTGAGCAGACACAGTACTTCCTTAAATACTGCATAAGATACCATTTATCAAAAAGAAAAAGGTGCCATTTGGCACCTGCTGTAATTGCTATGATGGAAATAGCAGTACATAACTATCAGAAGAATGAGTGCCACATTTTTTAATAGCTTACAGCTATTTTATGTATTTCTAATGGCCCATGAATAAATGATGCAACATACATTTTACATATCTGTGGAGTAATGAATCTGACATTAAATCATACATAATGATTTTTAGGTCCCAGATACATTTAATATACTGAGGGGAAAATTTATTTGATGTGAAGCACGAATATAATTACAAGTATGTTGGAGAGTTTGTGGGAGTTCTTTCTATACCTGTAGAAAATTATTTGGCTCTAGAAGTAGACCCACCATAATACATAAAGGGCAGACCCACAGACCTCACCCCAGCTGCTTAGGTCATCTTCCAAACCTCCAGTCTTTAAAATGTTCTTTTTTTAACTGATCCTGCCCCTGCTTGCTACTATAGTCTTCAACATGAGCCACTAAAAGACACATGAACACAGCTAAGCATAAATGAGCGGTGAGGAATTTAAAAATTAATAATAATGAAATAATTACCTTCTTCCTGCAAAAGAGCCTCCCTCTCCTAATCAGTTAAAAGGGTTGTTCCAATAGTAAGAAAAAAAATTATTTTTTCTTCCAAACAAAATGTCTGATTTTTTTTTTTTTTTACTCGCTGGAAGGAAATGAGATAATCTTTAAATAATGGAATTTTTTAGTCATTTTTTGACTCTTAAGGAGAAAGTACATTGTCTGCCAGGCAGACGAATCTTTCATCAAAGAATTTGAGATGTGATTTTTTTTTTTTCTTAATGTAATAAGACACTATGCATTTTGTCCTCAGCTCTCTGGAAGAGATCTCAAAGAAGCAATTAATATCAAACTGAATGACTGACCAACCATCTGCCAATTCCAGCACATTCAATACAACTGATGCTTTATTCAAATACCGAGTACAGACTCTGCCACCAGAAGAATTGATTTAGGTCAGATGGGAAGGGAAGAATAATATGTAATTATACATACAGTGAGACCTGCTCATGTAAGACTTTGATGCAGTAAAAGTGTTTTTCCTGCTACAGTAAAGGAGAAAAGATAACAGGAAACTTTCAGTATATTGCAATGTGTAAGATTCAAGGCAAGTCATACTGAATCTTTGTTTGTCGTGAAGTTGTCTGGTGAAGGGGAGGTGTTGCCTCATTACAGAAGGTTTTGCTGTTTAAACCCACATATTCAGAGATGCTAAAAGGATTAAACCCTCAAATCTGATTTATTTTGGTGAACTTGGGCAACATAATCCTCAGGCAACACTTAACTCTCATGTTTTGACATCACAGAAGGCAGCTGCAGGGGCAGGAAGCCATCCAACAAAGGGAGAGGAAATCCTGGGTTGTTTGGTTCAATAGAATATAAATGAAGAAGACATTATACTGAATAAGGAATCAAAGCTTGCAGAAGACATTTTGTGTCAGCTTCTGACCACTGATTTGGTGACAGCCTATAAATCAACTCCAAAGTCAGCTGCAAAGCCACGTGAGGTTTTCTACAACCTCGGGATCTATGGGTCTGCACTGTATTTTTCTTCAGTTGATTTGCTTAGCTGAGGAGGGGTGTGTTAGAATCTTTTCTGGAAACAAGGAGACAAATCCCTCACATGTGTTAGCATTCCTGCATTTATACTGAAAATATCCTCAAGACACTCTTCAGGATGTGAGGGGAAGTCAGAGAACATGTGATTTCTCAAAGTAGGATTTTTGTGGCTGGTTGTACAGATCCTAGGTTTTGGTAGAGGAAAAAATCATAATAGCGATCAGAATTAAAAAAGGATAGTTCAGAGGATGCCTACCTTTTTCTTTTTTTATCTTTGTTAAGGTAATGCTACTCTGCTACATGACATGGACAGAAATCAGGAAGGGTCATGTCAACCAGGCTTAACTGTACCACAAGGAATTCTGAAAACAGGCAAAGAGCATTCAAACTTCCACAGCAGTGAAAGTGCTAGCTTATTTATTCTCGAGGCTCCTAGAACCTCTGCTTTGATATTGCACAGAGCCAGCCACTCAGAAGAAGTGGATTGGGAGTTACCAACAGCTCTGTGACAAGAGCTGTTGCAGCTCAGACATTTATGAGTAAAGTTTGAAAACAGAATTTGCTTCTTGCCCCGAATACTTGGGCCTTAGGATTAGCTGGCTTCTTTCATTGTTCACCTACTGATTCCCATGTGAAGCACCTATAGAAAACACACTATCTGCACAGTTCATATATCACAGATAGTGCTTTCTCCTGAAAAATACTTCTGAACTCATCTATTCACACAATGCATCCTTTGCCTTTAATAAAATTTTGACCTAATTAGCAGCATGTGAAAATAATTGCTAACAATTAAATCCCTGCCCATATAGCCAGGGCCATTGTAAAGACAGTATAGCAGGTTTCCTGTGGTTGCTCATAGAAAACTTATGCATTCATTTTTAATTGCCTAGTAGTGCTTAAATCAGACTTTTTCCTCTTATGGTTTGTATTTCACAGGTCAGTGAGGATTTATTTGTTTGTTTAAAATAAGGAAAATTAATTGACATTCATTTTCAATCTTATTGACTTAATTTGGTGTGAAGGAAGGAAACTTTCTGCTTCTAAGGAAACATTAAGTGCTTTTATGTAATCTGACACTCCTGCTGTATCTGCCATCTCTTAAAATATTGCTGCTGACATTGTCACGCTAGTGAGTGCAAGGAAGTGAAATTTAGTGAACTTAAAATAATTCATATTCTTTAGCAAAAATTACGCCTGCTGCTATTTTCTGCCACTAGTGGGGCAAAGGGTAGAAGACCTCCAGCCTATAATCCAGCTTGTCTGCAGCCAAACTTCCTTTGTGTTGGAGGGTCTCCCTCTGTGCTTTCCATCAAGCTGCACCTCCAAACTGGCCTGCAGATAATGACACCGTGGGAAAGCTGGTTGGAGCTCTTGACATGAAACTTTGCTAACCCTGGTGGGCAGCTGCTGCAAAGAGGAGCTCTGCTTTGCCTTCCTCTGCACTTTGCAAGGGCAGCTGTAGGTGCTGTGCTTAACAGCCCTGCTGCATGGCAGAATGCTAGACAGCTTGGATGGCTCTTTGCAGGTGGTGAGCTGATCCTGTGTCCCTGTATTTCTAGACAATCTTTCCTTCTTCCTGTTGTTGGACAAGTTTGATCAGCAACACAGAGTATTAAAAGGCCAAGTTTGCTGCTTTTTTAGGCTGCCTTGCCCTGTTTTGTTCTAATATTGAGACCTGTCCTGATGGAAGGGCAGCCCCTATCCAAGGGGGGCACTTTCATCCAGTCACCCCAGAGGGATATGCTGTCTTGGAGGGAAACAGGGGCACAGGCACATCCTCTGGCTACTTTCACTTGTATTAGGAAGTGACTTGAAATGCAAACAGATTTCTCGGCACCACTTTCTTTCCAGCAGCAGAGAGCTCTGTGAAGACTTAGTGATTCAGCTGCCTGCTGAGAGGCATAATATATGCAATTATCTCCCAATAGATTTCTGCCCTAAAAAGTATCTTTTCCATTTCATTCTTTCAATTGTTATGCCACCTAACATTAAAGTAGAAAGGACAAAATTGATTTTATTTAAAGGCGTTTCTTAGTGCAGATGTGACACTCTTAGTGGCCCTTGTAAGTTAATACCCACTAAAATACACCATCAGACCTGAGTACCCCAGGAACAGATGGTGTATTGACTGCTAAGGGCTAATCTCCATTTAAGGTACTCTGATTGCAACTGAATCTAATGAAAAGGTATGACTCTCAAACCCCCTGCTGCTTAAAATGTTCTGTTCTCTTCCTGCTACTATACTTCTTTTTCTTTATTTTCAATATTGGGAAGACTAAAAGATGAATGAGATCTCAAAATTGAAAGACAACATGCAGCCTTATGAAAATTAGATTTTTATTTCTTCCTGATAGCACTAAAATTAAAAATTATTAACCTCATATTCCAATTCCCTTCTTTAGGTTTCCAAATCTGTGTTATTTCTTATGAATCTTTGTTTAATAAAATATGAAAATCCTTTAACTCTTTCATCTACAGTGATGCTTAGTCTTTTCTAAGAATAAAAAAAAAATAAACCATTTTTACAAGATTAATAACTAAATACCTCTGGATTATGGCAAACCAAATTTCATTATATATTTCTTAGAGCTGTGAATTGTAACATATACATTTTCACTTTGAAAAAATACAATTTATTTTTTAAAATGTGATCATTAACAATGGTATTTATTTTATACTTAACAATTGTATTTAAGTAACACAGACTACTACTTCCTTTTATGGACTTTTCCTCAGGATACACTCTTATTTTATATTATATACTTATATTATATACTCCTATGCTTATAGGGTAGGTATGTAAGTGTTTTTAATGTTTCTTAATCCCTTTTTAGCCTTTCTACTTTCCTTTGTTGTCTAATTTTTAACTAAGTATTTTAAATGGAACTTTTAAATATTTCTGATGCTTCTGCAAGGATTTCATCAAAAGTTTTTTTCCTGACTTTGTGACTAGTTGAATACTTTCAGTAGTGTTGTTGCTATTTTTCTTTGATAAATTAATTATTCACAAGAAATAAAAACTATGTCATTTTTGGGGCTGTCCTGTGCAGGGCACAGCTGCACTTTGATGATTCTTGTAGGTCCCTTCCAACTCAGGATATTCTATGATAAAAAAAGATGTTTCTTAGCTCTTTACAAAGACTTCTTTTTATTTAATACTAGAGAAATACAGAGAATTATTTGTGTGAACTTGGTGATCTTGAATGTTCACTAACAAGGGACCATGAAGACCAGAATTGTTTCAAGGGGTTATATGTAAAATGTATCTCTAGGTTACAGTGAGAAAATAATAGCATTATTATTTCATCACAAAAGGAAATACTGCTGTAGGAAATGAGAAACCATGCAGACAAATGATAAAGTCAGTGCAGGAATGTCTTGCTGTAATGGAATTAAGAGGCTGAATACATTTTGAAATATTACTTTTTTATTCAATTGAATGCTGTGGTTACTGTTTCCCAGTCAATACCACAGAAATGACTGTACAGGATATATCTGTATATAATTTGAAAATGCAAACATTCACCACTTACTTTTCAGGCTCAAAAACATGGGAAAAAAAAAATCAGGTGTCTTCTAAAGAAATAGGCTTTCCCCTGCTTACATACAAAGTTATCATGGTAACTTGAACAACAAAATTAATTTCAAGGTGATTAACAAATATAATAGAACCTCTTTGCTGGTTCAGCCTCACTGTAAATGAAAAGAAAAAATTATGGATGCACCTTCAAGTGATGTACAATTGTGAGTTCAGTCTCTGTTTAGGTCAATAGCATCTGAGAAATGGAGAGGGAAGGAAAGGCAAGTAATTGCCCTTTGGTCTCACCTCAGAACCCCTAGCCCATGTCTGAAACACAGCCTGCTGCTCAAGTAGCATTTTCAGGACTTGCAGTATTTGGCACTGGAGCAGCTTAGTTTGGATTGCAGTTTTCAGGGGGGTGAAAAGTAATGCTTGGACTTGTCCATTGTAGAGGTCTTTTCCAACTGTAATGGTTCTGTGATTCTGTAAAAGATCCCAATTGATGGTTCTGTACAGTGAACTCTTCTGTTAATTGGTCCACAGCAAAAGTGCAGCAGCTGATGTGAGGTCTCTGCCCTTCAGAAGCACCGACCTGCGGAACTGCCTGGGGGAGTAGGAGGAAGAATCTCATTTCTCTGCCTCTACCACCACTGGGATTAAAGGTATTGACAGTCACCCGTGTGTAAAAACCTTCTGAGTGCATAAAAGGAGAGCAAAGTGCTGAAGCAAAGGTACCAGAAATGATATATGCCTCAGCAAAGGTGCTTTTTAAGTGAAAGCAATTTGGCTTCAGTGTGAACAGTAGTAAATTACAGCACAACACCCTGCAAGAATGTTACAGTTAGCAGAAAGGTATTTATACATGGATTTTTTTAAAGCCTAGGGAATTCAGAGTTAAGATTAAATTCACAAGCCATCAAACACCTGAAAGTTTGAAAATGCATAGTTAGGGTCCACAAAGTTATTTGGCTTGCTCCCATGGATGATAGCTGTCTTCCCAAATTCTCTTTTATCTCTGTTGTGGTAAATAGTAGTTTTTTCATCAAGCACTTTTAAAATACTTCAAGAAGTCAGCAAATTTGAGAAACTTGTACTTTACTAGCACAGAAAATTCAGGAAGGGGTCAAAGTGTGTGTATGGTTTAGGTTTTGGCTGTCCCTTCTCTGTCCCTGAGTTGCTGATGAGCTAATATTAGAACATCAGGATGGATTGCTAGGACATCGCTCATGAACTCTGCATGTGTGAGCTTAACTCTGACTAATACATCCATTGAATCATGATGTGTCTTGTTTTTCTGTCATGTTTCTGCCATGAGAGGGCAAAAACTGAGGAAGTACTGTGAGGTCTTACTTTTGTCTCATAAATGATGAAAAATATGCAAAAAATCTAAATTGAAAAAAACCTTTGAATTCCTGGAAGGTTCAGAATATTGTCATGATTATTACATCCTCTTTTCTGCAAAACAACAAGCTGAGGGGAAATTATATCTTAGTCATTGCTTTGAAACTTGACTTGTGGATGTGAGGGAATTGGGGGACAAATTTTAGAATTAGGATAAAATTACTGATAACAATGAAATTAGATGAGGCATCATTAATGTATTGTCTTGAGGAGTATGTAGGAATAAGGAATCTATTATGAATGTTGCAAACACAACTGTTATCACTGCATAAATATTTCATGCAATTTAGTGGTGTGGTTTTCCATTCCAATGTCTGTGTGCTCTTTGAGAATTACTAAGCCTGTATCTTTTGTACAAATCCCAAAGTAGCAGAGGCACTGCAGAGTTCAGAGCAGAGCTTCCAGAAGCTTAACCAATGTCAGACTTCACTGATGCCCTTTCCAGTCATGTGCATCCTGCTAGCTTTGCTTCTGAATACAAGTCAAATATAGCTGTCTGTAGAAGTAATGCAGAAATACATTACCAGTGTTTGTTTTTAATTCTCCTTGTGACCTGGACAGCTTATGAACAAATTTGGAAGCCTAATTAAAATAATGCATTGAAGGCTGTCACTGGATTTGAACAGAGTGAAGAAGTAGTGACACTTTTTTGAGTTAAAAACAAAGCAAGTTGGGAATCAGAGTGAAAAATAAAAACCCTCTTTATTTGATGGCTCTCAGGGATTAAAATGAGCAAACAGTGGAGATGTTTGAAGAAGTCTCAGTCGTTCCTTTCCTCCTCCTTGTGTATTGCAAATGCTGTTACAATAGAACCAGAGGTAATATTGGCTCTATGAAAAAAATGGCTGAAAGTTTTTCAGGCTCGCAGCAGAGAATCCCTTGCACTGTTCTTGGCTGGTGAAAAAGACCAAAGTGTTTTCAGTAGCTCACAGAGATAGCACTGTTTTGATTTAGAATCAGCACAGAGTATGCCATTCCCTGCTTATCTACAACAAGCATCTGTTTTAAGACTGCAGGACTTTATATAGAGCTGCAAAAATGTGTTGACATGTTGTAAGTCAAAGGGAGATGGAGCTCACAGTATAATCACACGGGATAGTGCTCCCACTGGAGCCAAAAGCACTGAGCCTGACTTCAATCAGTTCAAGGATTCAGTCCCACCCCTGAAACAAATACAGTGAAGAGACAAGGCAGAGAATAAAAGGGCTGTGTAGTAGCTGAGTACTGAGACAAGTATTCAAGAACAGTCAGTCAACCTCTGACCCTGGCCAGTCAGCCTTTCTTAAGTGCGTTGAGGCCAGCAGGTTTCCACCCCTTCTGAGGAAAAGGAAATGTGAATGCCAGTGTTTGGCTCTGTAGCCTTCACAGTGAAGAGAAAGCAGGTGTATCATGATGCAGTTTGTTGGCTGTGAGAGGACCTGTATGAACTATGATGTCCCAGAATGTCATGGTTTAACACAGCTTAAACATGAGTTTTAGTTAAGGAGGGCTCTATCAGCCTTTTGTGATTTTCTCACAGATGTGTCTTTGTGCTCATACTTCATTTTTTCTGAAACAAATTTATTTAATGTCATCAAAATAACGTGTGGAAACACATACACACAAATATGCTGAGGAAGGAAATGTTCAGTGTGTGTTCTGTAACATCCAAGATTAACTATTGTCTTCTACTAGAATTATAAACACCAATTAGGGTGTTTTCCACAGTCTGATACTAGGATCTCCCATGCTTATCTTTCTACTGACATATTGCAATGCCATTTGTGTTTCTCTTGTGACACCGTAACAGAATTAAGGCTCTGGATTGATTAAAAGTAATCTTGAGGAAAAATTTATTAGGTTTTTTTCTTAAAACACCAGGTTAAATTTAATGGCAATTAAGAGCTCGGTGGTTTGTGTCTGTTATTCCTTTAGAAATATCCATTATGTTGTATTTCCCTATTTCATCAGCTCTATATTTTACATTTCTTGTTTTTGTAACCTTGATTACCAAGATTCCCTGGGAATGCAGGGAAAATTTCTCAGCAAAACTGCGTTCACATCTTTTGGAGGGTTTTGGGGATGTTGGACAGATTTAGTAGTACCTTTCAATCAATGCAGACATAATCATCTTAGTGTGATCCAATTTGACTATGTGCATTTCTATTCTTGTGTGCTTTGAGAATACCTGTAGAGGTGCTTCTGTAGGAGGTCAAGGTAAGCAGCAGTGTGCCCTTTGTGAAGAGCCTGTGTAATTTGCATGGATTAGTTTAAACGAGGAGGTCTTAACAGATACTGCATGTCAGTTGTAGTTTGTTACATAAATATTCATGGGACAGAGTTAATAGAAATCTCCCATATTTTCTTTCTTTCTTTGGTCTTTATGCCTAAATACTTTGAAAGTAAAATCCACAAAAAACTGCGCTGTAACCTTTTTTTTTTCAATTCCCAATGGAATAATTTGTTCTCCTTCCAGCCAGGCCTAGACAAGCTCCCTAGTTAGGTGTTAGTTATCCCTTGAACTGAATTCCACATGAGCCTCACGACCCTCTTGTCATGTTCCCCGTGTGACTGAAGGTCTGTGAAGGCTGATGCAGCCTAGGGAGGGGAGCTGACGAAGCTGCTGGCAGCTTTGTAGGGGGCTGTTGAGCACCTCTCAGACATCAGTGTCACACCCAGGAATTCCCATCACTTGTGATTCTCCTCTTGTTGGGGGATTATCTTGTTGAGATAATCAGCTCCTAATAATCCTGCTCCTCAGGATTCAGCAGCTCCAGTGGGGCACGTTTGGCCTGCTGTAGTGTGTGAGTGTGAACAGACACAGCTATGGCTGGTGGCAGCCACGGGTGAAGTGGTTTCTCTGGTGATCGTGATCCCAGTCATGGGTTCTGAAATGCATGGCACAAATTAAGTATCCTGGTTACTTTCCTCTGAAGCAAACAAGACATTTTTCCTCCATGCTTGATAGATAGGAACATAATTGAGAGAGATTAGCATATTTATTGACTGAAGTAACAGAAATTTGGGGTGGGGAATGTTGTGAATAACAGTCAGTTATTACTTTCTTGACTGAAAATTGATGTAAGAATATACCTTAAATTTGTTAAGGCCTGTAAAATAGCAGGTGCTGTTACTGAGGCTGCCATAAATGTTTTGTGAAACTTGCTTGTTCTGAAAAAGCAGTACTGATGTGAGGAAAGCAGACCATGTCCATCAGAAAGACAAAAGAAAAAGAGAGGGCCTTCCCACTATTAAGTTCACTGCATTTGGTTCCTTGAGGCTTGTTTCACATCAGTCTGGGGGTACTACTCCTAATGTGTCTGTCATGAATAATCATATAATTTAAAGTTTTAAGCCACTTAGGATATGGACTGGAAAAGGTCTTGCAAAAGGATGACCAGCAATATATTAAACCCATCTTAATTACATTGTTTGAACCAAAACCACTTGCATGTAAGCATTAGCTGGATAACACAGCAAATTGTTGTTCTCTCTAAGTGTTAAACCAACCCTAGGAAATCTTGCACTGTTATGAAATTTTGTGATTTATATCAGCCATTAAGAAATATTAAAAGTCTTCAGCTATGCAGAAGTGCACTATAGCTTGAAGGGATTTTGAGATGCTCGTATTGTGAAGTGATCCTTTATGAGAAAAGCTCTTTACTTGACAGCTGCATTGTTCACCCTATGATATGCTTCCAAAATATTTCAAGTTGTGGATTAGCTGCACTGTTTTAATTACTAAATACAGGCTTTTTTATTCAACCATGCTTCTAATGCCTGAGGAATTTTCCCAATCCTCTGGTAAATGTTAAGTCTTTGTTAGGAAGAGGCATTTGAAGAATAGCTCAGTAGTCTGAAGGCTAAAGAAAATCCATATAAAACAAAGATATATTTTCATTTTTCTAGTTCTGTATATGAAAAAAAATGCTGATATGCTATAAACTATGTAGCCTTCTGTAATTTTTCTAACCCTTGGGGAATGCAGTGCAGAATGGACACTTGTTCATTTACTAAAATTTCTTTTGAGCCTCACAAAGACTTGGCTTCCCAGCTTGATGAAAACATTCTTAGGAGTTTATATATAGCACTGACTCTTTGAGCAGTATTGTTTTGTGACAATAATAACATTATTGTTTTAGTTTCTCAAAATCCCCCTTCACAGCAGTGGTTGAATAGCAGCAGACTAAATGCCACAGTATGCTCCTATGTGTTATACCACTTTCTTCTGTACCCACAATCATGGAAGATGCAGGTGTTGGCTTCTCCCACCAAATATTTTATATTGTTTCATAATGTCTGCAGGCATAGAAATATTGCTGCATGAAGCACACCTTCACAAGATGTGACTGCAGCTTCATGATTTATAAAATGGAATGAAAAGAGTGATTTTTGGAGCAAGTCCCAGCTGGTATCAATTAAATCAGATTCATTGAAGTATTTATTTTTTCAAATGCTCCTATATAGTTTAAGGGAAACATTTTGGCACAGTCATTTTATCCTGGCTTGGGATTTGTCTGCCTAGAGAATTTGACAGCCTTTCCAGTGATATGAAGTCAATACACAGTTGAGCACTTTTTTGCCCACTTCATCAGAATGCTCTCATTCAGAAGTAGACTTTTTTTCACTGCAGTTTGCACAATAGAATAATCGAAGTGCTTTTAAGGATTTTTTTTTCTCAACTTCAAACACTAAGACTAAGCTTCCAGAGCACCTCAAGACAGATAAGAGAAGAGAGTGTCTGACTTGATCAGGTGGTTTAACTGCATATTTTCTTGGTATATATTTGTGGTAACATAACTCATTTGTGTAACAGTAATTTGTAAATCAGGAGATCTCCTCTAGGTTTCTAATTTACTGTTCAGCACCCTTTCTTGTAAAAGTGCCATTTTGCTTAGCCAGAGCTGTGAGAAAACACCATTCTCCCAACCCCAGTTTTACATTATGCTCACAGATGTAGCATAACCTCATGTAATTGAGACAGTCCCTTGTGACATGTTATAATATAATATAATAGGCCAGCTGGTTAGAGTGGAATAATGAAGAAACGTAAGTAACTGTTGATGTCAAGATAGGACTGATGCAAATGTTGTGTTCTGGCCAAATCCCAAATTAGAGCAGAAAACAGTCAGCTGAGGTAGGTATGGTTTGAAGCAGTGTCCAAAATGTTAGAATGCTGTAGCAGTGTGCAAAAAGCTCACTAACTCACTTACTTTCAGAGGAACTGAGGATTATCAGCACCTCTGAAAGAGGCCCCTTCCTAAAGAATATTTCTGGATGAAGTCAGAATGCATGAGAAAAAGTATTTTGCAGAAATCCCTCAGCAAGAACAGTGGTGCACTTTGCATCAGTCATAGCCATACTTACATATATTTGTTAAAACTCAGGCTGTTGAGGGTGCAGGCACATTCCTACAGCATTGCTCCAGAAATGTTCAGGCAAATCACATCAATAAAAAACGAATTGTACTTGTTTGATTGTGCTAAAAGATACAGGATGTGCATTGGCTAAAAAATCACTCTAAGATGCATATCACCCTTGACCTCTTGGGAACAGAGATATACTTGTATGTGCAGAAGGTGAAAATTCCTTTTTTCATAAATGTTGACTTGAGCACAAAAATATTGGAGTTTCTTGTCCAGAATATTCCTGAAAGATGAAAGGGAGAGTTCCTTACCCAGAACAAAAAATGTTTCAAGAAAACTTTTAGAGAAAGAACCATGCTCCACAAAATGCAGATTTTTTTTTCCATTCCTTCCCTCTGGCCCCCCATTTCTGGTTAATTAAAAATTTACTTTTTGATTTTTCTTTTGCTTTTTTTAGTGTTCTGACTTAGAACCAAGTTCTCTGTCTACCATACTAATAATATTGCCAACACTGGAAGTTAGAGCAGCTCCCTGGGGACAGTTATTTCTGCTATTTTTCACTCAGTGTTAAGAAAGAACCCTGGCACCCAGAATGTTTGAAGTTTTGCAGCTTCTTTGGGCTCACTGCTGTGCTAGTCTTCTAAGGGAGTGTCTTGAGGTTTCACATTCAAGTTTAGCTTCAATCTTGCAATATGGAAAATTCTCTCAGGCTAGCAAGCTTCTCTCACATTGTTGAACAAGTTGATTTAATCTGACCCATAACGTTTGATGGTATTTTGAGTATGAATGAGCTCAGGAATGTTACTCAGAGTTTAGAATTTTTTCACTTTGAGTTCAACAAATACAAACTCTATCTCTTTTACACCCATTTTGTTCAAACTGCTGAAGGTTAGATGGTTTCTAATTTGGTACCAAATCGATCTTGTCAGTGGAAATAACCAAGTGTTTAACATGTTCAAATAGGCTCTAGCTGCAAGAGATAAGGCTCTGTAAGCAGTGAAAAATTGAAACTCTCATTCAGCTATAAAGTATCCAAAGCACAACTTACTGAGATAAATGTTTGCCACGTCCCTCTGTTTCCAAATGGAATGAGATGGTCAAAATGGGCAGAAATATCTTTAAAAGGGATGTTGGAACAAGTAAGTTTTTTAGGTGGAAGAGACAAGTTAATGGTCAGGCACTCCAAGCTGTGTTCTTGTGTCCTAGGCAAAGGGAGAAATTTTCCTTAGAGGAAAGAGACGTCTCCAATTATTATAATGCTGAACATGATGTGCCTCTGTTCATGTTGGTCATGACCAAGCAAGTTGTTCTTGGTCAGTTCTTTAGAGCAGACAAGGAGAAAGTGGAAGGAGATGTTGTCAAAGTATAAAAGTAGGAAGATGACTGTGTGTTCTTTTCCCCATCTGTCACGTAAAATCAAAAATGTCTGAAAGTCTGGGATCAGACTGAGATGGGAAGGAGAAGGAAGAATGCAATGGCACATGTATTTTAAAGAAAATTGGGACTTTGAAGACAAGATGATTTGAGAAAATTCAATTTCAATAGATGTCGAAATCTTGATTTGCATTTTTTTTATGGCCATCAAGCAGTTGCTTGGTCTTCATTATTAGAGAGCTATAAAAGCCACTCAAGTTTGAGTTGAAACAGAAAAGAATCAAGAAAGAAAATTAAAAACTTCTCCCTCAAATTTTCTTATTGCCCACACGTGACCTAGTGTAAATCCTCAGTGAATACTGGTTTGAAGTACAATTTGGTAGAGAAATGAACAAAACTAAATACAAGAATTCTCTAGTTCTAAATACATGCCTTTAAGGGAAAATCACTCAGCTTACACAGTTCATTACTTTTGCTGTGTAATTGAAGAAGTATTTACCTACCTCAAAGGAATTTATGCATTGGATCCCGACTCTGGTTTTATAGTCACATAAATGGTAATTTTACCAATGTACATTTTGTCTGGTAAAAGGACAGATTTAAAAAAGAGTCTTTTTTCAAAAGAGTCTTTTGCAGGTGCAAAGCAGTAAGCATTAGTATTTTGTTAATAGAATATGACACCACTTAAAATTGTAAATAGTTGCCCATCTTTTCAGATTCCAAAGCCACTGTTAAAAATGACTATACAAATAAAACTGTTTTATTTTGTGTCATGTTTAGGCTGTTAGCTCCATATGGAAATTTAAAAATATATATAATCTCAGTGTAGTTATATTTTCACTACCTTGACAATAGTGTCTGGATTTGAAAAGAAACACAATGCAAAGATATCAAAACAAAATCTTGCATTCAAATCAGAATTAATGTGATGAGGGTCTGAGTTCCTCATCTTCTTAAAGTTGATGTCAGAAGTACTGCTGACTTGAGAGTGCTTCAAACTTCTGTCCATGCCTGGTAAATTATAAAAAAAATAATAGTTTGTCACATCCTCAAGATTTATGAGTCTAAACTATCACATCCTTCTTTGTCCATTTGCTGCTTCCTGTCTTTTCTGCAAACCTTCATCCTTCTGGTTCTTTGTAACAGGCCATGCTTGCTTTGCTGTACTTTTAGAAGTTTAGGATGGCATAAACAGCGACAGCTGCTCTGTACTTGGAGTAGATAGTTGTGTGCCTTGAAATTGTTGGCTCCAAATATATGGAATCATAGAATCAGAGAATGGTTTGGGTTGGAAAGGACCTTAAAGATCATGTAGCTCCAAGCTCCCTGCCACAGACCCACGAGACTGGGTTGTTCAAATCTTCATCCAGCCTGTGACCTTGAACACCTCCAGGAATGGAACAATAGTCACTGCTCTGCCTCAAAGATTACTTTTGCTATTTTATGAATTGCTTTCTCCCTGATGTCTTGGCATATTCCCTCCTCATGAAAAAGCTAAAAATTGAAATTTAAAAAGCTTCCTTGCCCCAGACTTTATGCTACTTGCAAAGGAGGGAACAGTGTGTCAGTAACCTTGATGATGTTTTCAGTCAGACTTTTGAGCAAATCCAAACAAAATCACATAGGTCTCTGCACAAAAAGCTTTGCAAGTCTGCCAATTCCCTCACAGTCCCAGTGCTAAAGTAAATTACTTGATTGCTTTGCACATTATAAATTATTGTGAAGGATATTTGCAAAGTTCCTAAATTCTGATGTGTTTAGGAGTACCAATGATGACCATAGCTCCCTTCCCTAAATTAATCCCCTAACATATGATCTGGTGCTACCAGACTGTACAGTGCCAGCAGTTCTGTTACTGTTGGGGTACAAGTAGCTGTGCCATAACTTCAAGGAGGACCAGAAACTGCCCTAAAAATTTTCTTTATCTAGAAGTCCAAAATGCAGATGAATATAGCAGAATCCCTTGCTCATATAAGCAGTTCAAAGGCAGCTGATGGTTGCTTCACTTTTTGAGTTCTTAATCTTTTACACCAGTGCACATGATTGGAGATGTGAAAGCTTCAGTACCTTTGAAACAGCTGCAGTTTGTCCTTACATCAGAAGATGAAAACATTCTACCCTAAATGTCTAATTCAGTTACAGTAAAATTAGTGCTGAAATTAGGGATTCAGGCTTTCAGATTACTTAAAATAAAAAAAAAAAAAAATCTGATAAAGTTGCATCAACTATAAGTTTCATGGAGTCAAAATAAACATACTTGAATGGCAGAAAGTGACATATTTTCCTTTAAAAGGTTTTTCTGGAATTCACCTTCTGTTCACACAGTCTGCCACACAGCATATACATCTCTTCCTGTTCATGCTTTCTGTGGTTTACATGTGCAGTGGTAAAAGTAGTATCTTAAACAGCTTTTTATTTGTGTACTGAACTCCATGTGGGACCATATGTACCAAATCGTAAATGAAGTAATGGCAAAGTTTGTATACACTTTCCTCCTGCCTTTCTGTCTCTGTTATAAAACAGCTCATTTTTGCTCAGGTTTACATGGCTACCATTAAAATCATCATGTAAAAATCAATTTTCTAAGAATTTACAAAATACTAACCATTTGTAAAACCAGACACTAAGGATTCACTAATTGTACCTCTAATTAAAAAGAAATCTCTCTCATGGAGCTGTAAATAATTCATTTTATGTAATACACCTGGTAAGAGTACACTCTTATTTTTAGGGGAAAGGAGTCAGAGTTTTCTCAAAATCTTACCAAGTCAAGGATAGAAAATACAATTAAAAATGACATTTTGATCATAATCCTCCTTTCTGATATGGTATGTAAAAGAAAAGATATATTTAGTAATGGATCATTTCACAGAAAGGCTTAAAATGTCAGTGCTGCTCATATTTTCTACCTTTGCTCTGTGTGTGTCGATAAGCACTTGTTCCATTTGCCACCTACACACTGATAAAGCTTTAAGTTCCCTTCTCTGGGTGAAAGCATAATCCAGTGGTTAGGCTGGAATTTGAATTTGATGAGAAGCTTTGCCATGAACCTTTACCTGGTCACCTGCCACAAATCCCTTATTGCCATATGCAAACAAAAGGCAGCAAATGGTGCAAGTTTTGCTGTTTTCTGGCAGTGTCTGGCTTGTGCAGATTTACCAGGCCTAGGGATTTACCAGGTTGATGGGACACCTTACCTAGAGAGAGCCACCTTGGAAAGGGAGCTCTCAGTCTGGGGAACAAGGCTAACTCAAGTATGAAGTAAAACACATAAAATGACTTGCACAGGATCCTTTGCAGCACCTGCTTCACCTTTTATCATTCTTCTGTGCTTAGTAGTGGGACTGACTCCTGACTTTGTTTTGGCATCTCATCTTCCTGACTGTATGCAGCACAGTCTGCTTGCCAGACAAATCCTGAGATTTTAGCTGGAATGGGATAGCTAGGTCTCTGTCTGGATAAAATTACCTTCTACACAGGGTTTGAGAAAAGATCATTCCACTGAGCAGGAGGGTCTTCTGGTATAGACCCTCCAACCAGTCTGGTTGGTCACGCACTGCCTATCCAGAAAGCATCAGATGGGCACAGGACCTCCTGCACAGACTCACACTTAGAGAAGCTTTAAAATGTATTTAAGAGGTCTCAGCCCAAAAGAGGGACCACAAAGGACCTGGAGAGATGGGATATTTGTACTAATATTCCTAAAGCTATGTTCCACAAGACAGGAGAGTTCACAGCTATGATATTGGTCACCCACGGGAATGTGGAGTGGCTTCATCTGGAGGGTTTTTAAAACAGCTTTGAAACTAAATGTGATCGGTACTGAGGTTCAGAGCAGGAAACAGCCATCCTGAGCACAGGACAGGCAAATGTTTTGTACACAATGAGCCATGGGCTAGAAATGCCTTTGGAAGGGGAAAAAGGGAGGTGCAGGGGACAGCTCTGGAGCCAGGATTTGCAGCAAGGGCTGTGTCGTAGGGAACTGACTGGCTGATGCTGGGGGGGGATAGGCAAAGCAGTGACAACATGGGCTACTCTGGACACCTTGGCGAAGGCAAAGCACCCACCCATGGGTGGAAACAGCAAAAGTCAGAAACTTAGACCCTTCAGTTCCCCAGTGTCAGAATGAATATTTCACTAACTCGTGTGGTGGGAAATGAGAATTTCAGAGACCCTTGGACATTATTAATGAAAGTTGTGTAAGCAAGAACTAGATATGCAGACTATTGGCCCTTGAGCCAACAACATGTATACATTCTGCTAAATCAGGAAGGATTTAAATAACAGCACAAGGTCAGAGTCCCCATTTTGGTACTTTTTTTCTCTTTGCTTTAGACCTAGCAGCATCTGCTGCACTACATCATCCTGCTAAACTCATCAAAATAGTCAAGACAACTCTTCTGAAAAAGCTGGTTGTCATTTCATACTAATTTCCTGACAGGAATGAAGCTAAATTAGTTAGAACATTTTTTTTTAAGGAGCATCAGCATTTGGCAAATAAGGATGCGTAAAACTAATTGAATGCACTATACATTTCAGTAGAACAGGCTTGAATAGTTCCTGTACTAAATTACATATGTGGATCCTACTGTTTCATCTGAGATCATCTCAGCAGGGATGACTATGGAAATGCAAATTTACACTGCTGCTGAGTCCTTGCAGATTTTACACTGTGTGTCAATGATTCACATAAGGATCTTGGCATGGCTTGTATTCTTTCTTAACATTTAGCAACTCAAACATTCTGCTCTCCAAATTACATAAAATTATTTAAGTCATAATAGTATTTTCAGTATCTGATCTGGGTCTCTTTTGCTTGCTGTAAGAAATTCCATATTTCCCTATTTCTCCTTTGTGCAAGGTATGAGTATGTCCGTCACTTCATCTAAAATATGGAGGGGACTTTATGACAGTGATATTTCGTAAAATGACAAAATGTTCATTTTTCTTATAATTTTCTAGTTTGCCAAAACCACAGTCAACATGGTTGACAATTTTGCTGTTCACAAAAAACCCTACAGTTATCCTGCCATCTATTGTTTTTGCAAAGCTTCCTTCAAATTCACTGGAAGCTATGCCAAGGTAATGACTAACGAAGCATTCCCTGCATGAAGGTGTTAGATGTCTTGTTAAACTGACTGATAGAATTGTCAGAGATAGCCAAGTTCTTACTTGTGCAAGCTGTTTTCACATAGTCTCACACAGACAATCACAGACAGTCTGACTCCTAGTCTGTAACTATCCAAAACTGGCAAACTCCTAATTGCATTAATTCTTGTACTGAAGAAAAAGCAGTAAATGACCAAGATCGGCTTGCTAAAAGTAAAGAAAGAAACTGCATCTCCAAATAACATTGTCTTGCTTTCCTCCATTAGAAAGAAAAAAAAATATCTTTACTGTAAGCATCAAAAGGAAGAAAACTTAATTTCCTATGAATTTCTTTGGTTCTTGACTTCGCAGTCTGAGATGGGAGGTTTTGCTTCAGCCTTACCAACAGTGGAGTCATTAAGAGGGGCTTTTCATATTGCAGACTTCCTGGTATCCTATAAAGACTGCACCTTTTTTCCCCATGGGAGGCACTGGTAGCCTGGCTCTGCCCAGCCTTCACCAGCCTCGAAGGAACTTAATGTCTCTGAAACTGCCACGCTTGCTCGAGCACATTATTGGGAACTGAATGGACAGATAAGCACAACACTTAACAAGTCACAGGAGGGTTGGTACCTTACTAACAAGTGTAGAAAACCGTGTTGCTTGTAGCTGGGCTAGTCAAACTCAGATTTTGGGACATACCTGACTGTCAGGGGATTGCTGACTTTCTTCCAGTTTGCAGTAAGACTCTAAATGAATCTCCATCTATTAAAAGTCAGTTGTGGAACAAATTTGGGGATATTTAAAGCAAAAATTAAAAGCAGTCATTCTGAAAAAGAAACTGCATTTGGAAGAATTCTCCATATAAACAGGTCTTTCTGTTATCTCTGCTCTTCAGCGCTGTTTCTGAGAGAAACGGTTTCTGGCAGTCACAGCAAAAGGGATAGCACACTCGTGTGGCAGTGCTGAAGGTGCTTCTAGCTTGAAACTAGTGGTGTTCCTTGAAATGAGAGACTCGTGGGAAAGGTGCTTGGAGGTCTAACTGGCTGGAGCAAGCTGCTCTGGGCTCCTTAGCTATGGCTGTGTTTTCCTCTAGGTCAAAGAACAGGAGGAAGTCTAGTACGACAGAATTTCTAGCCATCCCAAGAATAGAATGAGTTGGATATTCTCCAGTCAAACCATCCTTTTTCCTTTTTTTTTTTTTTTTTTTTTGAGTCAGAAAATGGTGACTCATCATCACATCTGGAATGACTTGTGGAACTCTGTCAGTTTAGCAAACTGACAGAGAACTGTTAAGGAGGTTTTCATCATTGCATGCTGTTTGCCTGGCAGGAGGTTGTAGAGCCCAGCAACAGTCACTTCTTCAGCACCACAGGATCTCCCTGGGGTTTTATGGCTGTCAGGATCTCTCACAGGCATTTGGAGGCCAGAAGTCCAAGGAGCCTTTGGTCCACTTGGAGTTTGGCCCACTGTTGTGCAGCAGCTGAGAGATCATGCTGGGAACCTCTCTCAGGGCTTTCATGCAGACACTGTTGAAATTTTCCAGAAATAAATTGTCTTTTTTTGTTGCTTTTTTAAAAATGAAAAAATAGCTGTTTATATTCATAAAAGCAACTTACAGATACTTCGAGTGAAAAAGAGAGACAACCTATTTCATTCTTAAAATGACCTAAATTCAAATTTTAAAAATACCAAAACCCACCACAAATCCTTAAACTACAGCATTTCATTCTGCCCAGAACAATGTAGCTTTCATATTTGGAAGATAGAGAGGCTGAGACATTGTATTCTAGTTTTTGATGGTGGTTCATGTAGAAAGAAGGACTTGAATAAGCCAACTTAAAAGCCTGTTCTGTGTGAAAATGCTGCTCTGGACACCCCTGCCAATTGGCTGGAATGCTGATTCCCATATTCCTCATCTGCTGCCTCACTCCTGGACTCCTGGGGCTTTGAATCCACTAGGAGCTGGGCATTAAGCAACAGTCTGTCACAGTCTCCAGTTTCAGTGTCGTTTTACCTATTTCGAAACAAAATATCTGGGAATTTCTCACTTCCATAGGAAACTCTTGAAATGTCTATATTATTCTTCCAAAGAGGGAAAAAAGAAGTCTAAAATTTCCTACAGGGAAGAAGTGCCAACTCTTAATGTGTTCTCAGAAATATCCTTGCTAGAGGCCACAGCATTGCAGCTTTAGGAGCAATAGAAGCTGGTGAAATAGCTGGGGGCAATCTGAACTGTCTGTTTGCTGTGATGTCATTTTATTTATATCCAGGAACAGCAGAGCCCGAATGCTCTGACAGCCAAAATCACAATTAGCTCTAGCTCTAATGAGTGCAGGAATGCAGGCCTGCCTGCAAATCATAGGAGGTGTGAGTTTTGGATGCAGTCATCTGTACTGCCAAACCTTACCCACATGTTCTGTTCTCTCACTGGGATTTTCTACTGTTACTGTACTATTAAGAAATAGCACCGCTCTCAGAAACTGCAGAAAGTAACACCTACCACTCCCTCCCCAACATCCCATTGTCACCTTTTCCTTCCATAAATGGCTTGGAATAATTAGAGCTTTTTAACAAATCTGTTTATCGGTGAGCCCTTCAACAGCATTTATTATCTGGGGGATGTTGATCAGCCACAGATTCTTTCCTTTCTCAAGCTTGGAAAATGATCGTGGTGAGATTAAAATTACATTGAATATGCTGTTCACTAAAGAACAGCCTTTTGGCTCCATGGAAGAAGAGTTGCCTCTTTCACTGTGCTGTCAAAGCTTGTCCTCTACACTTCCAAATTAGTATGAGTCATTTCTGAGAGCACTGAATATTTGTCTGCTAGTGAGGCTGCAGGTGTTGGGTGTTATTCCCAAAGTCCTCTTCACATTCCATGCTTGCTGGTGTGTGCCCTTCCTGCTTTGCTTTTTTTGACTAAAACATGCATTAAATTCCTTGCTAGGCCTTTGTTGAAGGGAAACATTGATCCAGTCAAACACTGATCCTGGTCTTTTCCAGTAATTTCTGACAGTAGAGGTGTCTGCATGCTCCTTTTGAAAGCAATCACAAACTTGAGGGGAGAGGCCATGGTTTGCATTAGATCAGCTGAAACACTTGGAGAACAGAGACAAACCTTCGTGCATGCAAATGTTTCCTCTGGCCTGAAGGAAATCCATCAGGCAAACTCAAATTAACTGGCATTGCTCTTGGCTACAATAACACCACTATTATCATATTGTAATGCTTTTTGTAAAGATGCCAGAGAAACAGAAAATAGAAAGCTCAGGAGGGGTACTTTAAATTTTTAGTGTTCTGCATCAGAAACAATTCCCCAAACTCAAATAATTTTGTTGGCATTTTTCCTAGATTTGTACTTGCACAAAGCTGACTCTAGAGTCAGTATGATTGCTTAACAGAGTCACAGAAATATTTATCAGCTGGCATCTCTAAGATTGTCTTTCTCTCTTTTGCCTTGTTTCAGTCATCAGGCCGTACTCCCTCAGCCCTGCAGTGCTTCATTTTCCTCCCAGCCTGAAGGATGATTCTCAGGTGTTTATTCACATGTTTAATAATGTCTTAAGTATACAAAATATCAGGACCAAGCATGAGACTTTTCAGTTTGTAAATAAGAGCAATATCTATTAGGTACACAAGGAAGCAAGAATTCATCATTTAAATAATGGATTAGAAACAGTAGGTACAAAAACTGCTTGAAATTGTACCCTGCATTAAAGGGAAAATAGACCCTGTCATTTATTCACTGGAATTTGCTCTTTTTTTTCCCTCTCATGTAAGGAGTGGGCTTCAGCACAAGGATCATACTAATTACATCTTAAACTTATCTATCATAAATCTTGCCCTCTAATCTACATGAATTATCTATGTTCTCTCTGGAGATGGAGGAACAGAGACAGGCAGCTCCTGAGACTCATTCAACTCAACTCTTTTAGGAGAAAATGAGTAGTCCTGTGTGACTGGCTTGGACTGCCTATCGTCAAGACAGCTAAAGCTAGCTGAGATGAGCCCTATTTCCCAAGATGAAACCCTAGATGTTTCCCCATCCCCTCATCCTATTAATTGATATGTTTTACTCAGAAGCACTAAAGCAAAAAAGTGTAGATACAGAGTCAGTTGGCAGGATCCCTGCAGGATGATGCTTCTCTGCTAATCATATATATACATTAAAAAAATAAAAAGATCCAGTTATATTGTACAATCTATAAAGAGTTCCCTACATTTGGCAGAAATAAAATGTAAAACATTTATCCCTGTATTGAAAAGGGCCCTAGAGCTGCAGCAATCAATACATCTAACAGCTAAAGTGGTGGTGTAGGAGATGTGCTGTAAAGCAGAGACAGACTCAGTGGCTGTGCAATCCCATGTCTGTGGTGACTTTGATAAAGGAGAAGTGGAGATTGTTGTTTCATAAGGAGGTTTGGATAGCTTAATCCTGGGAGTCCAAGTACCAATACAATATGGTTGGAGAAATTTATAGTTGCATTAAAGCCTAGAGAGCACTCTGCCTGTTGACAGAACTAGTGGGACACAAGGAGGCTCCTGTTTTGCAGAATCAATCCCTCATCTATTGTTCTACTTTGTAAAGAAAATGTTATGAGACAAAAATTGTTTTCAAGACCAATGAAATAGGACCAGAACAGTCCACTCTGAGGGGGGTCTTTAAATTCCCAAGAGTATTTACCACAGTGTGGCCTGACAGCAAAGTGAGCTGGGGAGCAGTGGCTCTTCAAACTGTGTGGAGATCCCCTATGTAGAGCTCCTGTCAGATCTCTCCAAAGTGGATCTCGTTGCCACCTATCCATGAGAATATGATAAAATGCTTCCAGTCAATACACAGTAACAATCTTTATTGGAGAGGGATGCAGTTTTGCAGATTCCATTAGAAGACTCTTTCCTTTAGCCTTTATCAGAACTGGGGACAGACTCATTTCAGTACTTGAGTGGAGCCTACTCTGCATGTCACAGATATCTAACCACTTTCCAGG
Source organism: Rhipidura dahli (assembly GCA_013399225.1). Lineage (NCBI taxonomy): Eukaryota > Metazoa > Chordata > Aves > Passeriformes > Rhipiduridae > Rhipidura > Rhipidura dahli. The sequence continues at coordinate 1,692,834 of VXAC01004697.1, read as the reverse complement.
AGCCTCAAAACCCACTGAAGTGATTTCTGGGTAAACCTTAATCTAGATGTTTTGAGGCAGATGGATTTTTTCTAAAAAAATTTGTTATTCCACTCTACTTTTGCATTTCTCTTTTCCATAGAAAAGTATGCAACTTCAATAATTCGAGTGAGGCTTTAAAGAATTAATTTACCTAAAGCCACTTCTACAAACAGGAAGTAATTAGGCTGTGGCCTTTGCTTCAGATTTTGCCAGGAAAATTGACTGACTTCTTATAGTCATCTTCATGCAGGCAAACCCAGAACTGTCATACAGACCTGTTCTACAGCTGCATAGAGTGCTTGGACCATTTATGAGTTTTGGGCCAAATCTCATATTCAGTGGTTACCTCATGTCCCTCTATTTTCTCTAATGAATTTGATGTGAAATGGAATTGATAGAAGCTCAACCTGTGTTTTCAAGCCAAGACTGCAGGCAATAAATCCAAAGCACATTGATTTAATGTATCCTGATAAAGCAAATGTCTTATCACCAAAAATAAGTAGTGTGCTTAAATGAGCAAGACTAATAGGCTAAGGTGTGTGTGGTTCATTACAGACAATTGCACCTTACACTGGCAAAGCATGACTTATAGGAATAAGAAATCCAAATTCTGGTAAATAGACACACCAATTTTGTTATACTCAGTAATTATACAGCAACAGAAAAGAAAAGAAAAATGTTCAGCACTAGTCCTGCTAAACTTGAAGCATTCTGATCCCACCAAATAGACAAATAAACTTAGATGCAAACATGTGAGTAGTCACGTGGAATTTATCAGCTCCATTACATTTCCTTCAAATGGATAATGGAACCTAAACTTGCAGCTTCTTTACTGGCTGTCACATTGCACCTGCTTGAGGGTCTGTCTGCAGAGGTGCTTAAGGTCCTCCAGAAGGCCAATCTCCCAGTACAGGCAGTGAATATGCTTCTAATTGTGTGTCCTCACTTAAATGCCTGGATTTGGATGGAAATAAAGTCGACTGTAGCCTTTTCAGGAGGATATCAGAAGCCAACTACATGTGGTCAAGAGGCAAGTCTCAGGGTGTCCAAAGCAGGTGTGGAAAGCCCAGTGACAGATCACCAGTGTATGTGACATGGCCCTGAAGTTTCTCATCCAGAAACATGATCTGTTTCTGAAGAGGGGAAGGGTGCAGGGCAGCGAGGCTGCAAAATGACGGGGCTAAAAGAAGCAGTTAAGCTGCTGTGTTGACTGAAAGGCATTTGGGAAAGAATGAGATGAGGATGCTTGAGTGCTAAGTGTGAAGTTTTACAATTGCAAGAGGAAGGAAAATAGACTGCAAATCTCTCCACTATGATGAAAACACATGTAAGAGGAGGTCAGTTTTCTGGAAGATGGTCATTTGAAACTCATTCTTGATCTGCATCTTCTCATTTGAACTTTACTTCCCCTTTGCTTCCTGAAATGAGGGAAGTTAGTTTCCAAAATAGAAGATGGGGGGAAAAAAGCTCTGAAAATCCCAAGTCACCTCATTATTTTCACTGGTAGACTTATTGTTATATAATCAGTACAGGAGCAGAGAAAAAAATCAAATGGGGAAGAGACCCTTGGAAATATTCTGATTAAACTATTGCTCATAAAAGGCTAACAAAAAATTTCAGAACTTCTAACTTCAAAATCTTTGCTGGCAGTACTATAAACTGTGTTCTTTGATTTTGGTCACTGTGGTCAGTGTAGAAACTGAAGAAAAAGGGGTTTTTTTTTAAAGTTCTTTGATTTTCCTGTATTTTCGTGCTCTTAGATCTGACTGGCTTCCACTGTAAACTGAGACCTCTCTAAAGTGTGTTTTGTTAATGGGTCATGAGAAAGAAAATCCAGATTTAGCACTCCCTACTCTGCCCATGTCTTTTGTTCCCATTTTAGAGGACTGCCATTTCGGGGGGAGCTGAGAGAAGAGCTGTAATAGGGTCATTCCCACAACCTGTGCTGATGGGGAAGGCTCCTTTGCCTGGTCCCTCAGTACCTTTCATGCTGAAAGATAAAATGTGAACCTTCTTTACATCTTTTGCTGTACTCCACGAGACAGTACAAAGCACCCACAGATTTAGGTTTCAAATAACTCTGTTTGCTAATACACAGGGCCCAGCTGCATACAAGCCTCTGCTGTTTGGGGAGAGCTGGAATACATCCACTTCTGCTGAATTTACAAATTGGCACTTGGTGTATCACTCAGAAAAGCAATAAGAGGAACATAAAGAAATGAGATATATGTTCCAGATCAGAATTTCCCTGTAATTAGGAATATTTCAAGTCCTCTTTTTCTATATCAGTAATATACAATGGAAAAACTCATCATAAGCAGCAAGCAAGAGGTTTTCAATCTGCATGTGAGACATCATTTATCATTAGGAGCTATGAGAGCATGACCATTAATTTTTTTCTCAAGTCTTTCATATCTTGTGATTTCTAACTCACTTTTGTATTACGTTTTTGAATAATAGTGTTCAATTCACTACTTAGGGATTGTTCTCAAACTCTTTAATATAATCCATATCCATACAATATTGAAGGATCTGAATTAAATTAAATCTACAGAAGAAGGGATATTCAAAGTTCTGTATTTTTTGAGTGTATCATTCATCTTCATCTGTCACGTCAACGTTGCTCTTCACTGTGAGACTGTGCACTTGTCTTGTCCATGCTAAATTACTTGCATATCCTTGAAAAGCCAGGAAAAAAAGATCAGAAGCAGTGAGCATTTTTTTCATCAACTTTGTGGAACCCAAAACTCAGCATTTAGAAAGAGGTGTCCTGCTTACATGGAAGTCTCTGCCCAGTCACCACAGAAAACTAAGTATCACATGTGAGAGGCTATGGAAATTATGCTTTCATTAGTTACACAAATGTTGATCAGAATTATTTTGATTTAATGCATGACTTAACTCCATGGGTTTAAATGGAGGTGCAGCAAGGCTGACCAGCTGCCAGACAAGAACCAGGTTCATTAAGTCTTAAGGGAGTCACTTCCACCGATTTTCCAGGTGTTGCATTCTCCAGTATCATTACAGGGTGAATGAAAAGAGAGCAGCAGTAAATAATAGAAGAGAATATGATAAAGTAGAGGGAAGGCTAAAGGTAACCTTCCTGTGAGTTGTTTTCCTAACATGCATTGCTTTGCCACCACTTGTGTAGGAATTTGCTCCTGATCAGAAGTAGCTTGTACAGGGTCCACTACTTGGAGCAGTTGTGCACTGTGTGTGCTCCAGAGAACATTTGCATGCTTTTGGTGTAGTTAAGAAACACATTGGCTGAACAAAATACAATCCAGTGTAACTCAGGAGTAGCAACCTGGTTAATTTTTAGAGCTGAAGTACTTATTCCATTTCTTAAAGTGAAAAGGCTTGACTCACTCCACTATGCCTTCTCTCATGGAGAAAAGCTATCATGCATAGGTGATGATGTCTCTTATTACTATTTATTATAGGGACTGTAATTATTAGAGCATTTTATTGAGCATTGTTTACTTTTTTAAATAAGAAGATAGGATTTTCTTCTTGTTTGTGCTGCTGTAGCTCCATTGTTTTTGGTGTTTCAGAAGTCAGTGCAATTTAGAGGATAATTGGACCTTTTTTTAATATAAGTTCAGAATGAAGTTAATATAAATTTTCATTTCCATTTCCCTTATTCCCAAATAAGCTGTCATGTGAAAATACATTCAGAGCAGTGCCATTTGGTCATGGCATATCTTAGTAATTCAAAAGCTTGGATTTCAAGCAAGAAATAGTAACTGGAGGTGACTTATTTTACTATTCCCCAGTATGTCGCTGTTCTGCACTGGACACATGTGGGTTTTTAACATTCTAGTCTGAACACCTGCAGCTATTTTCTCTGTTAACAACTTTCAAGACTCCAAACCCTCAGCAAGCAGAAATGTCTGGCTGCAGAGCTGTGTCCTTGCTGCCCAGCTGGGAAAAGCTCTGCTTGACTTTACCATCTGCCTCCCTCCAGCACTTCTAAGAACACCGTGGAGTGGGGTGGAGCACTCTTCTGGGAAGAGTTAGCACAAAATACGAGCAACCTGAAAAGAATGAACTCACTGTGTGGTTGGGGGGAATGTGTGTGCATGAAATTCAAACCAAATGTCTTACAGAATTAAGACTGGTTTGCAGAGAGACCTCCTGTGTTAAGATTGTAAGCTGAGCATGTTCTGCCAACAGAACGAGATGAAAAATGAATGTATTGGATCCTGCAGATTTGCACTCACCTGAGAACTTGGGCACGTGTGAGGCTTCTGACACAAAAGCAGCCACACTGAAGTCAGTGCCCACGATTAAACTTCTTCCTGAACTGGGACCTGGTTATGAATTACTAGGTTAGCTCTAATTCTTGCCACACAGGACTGCTTTTAATTCTAAATTCATTCAGTAATGTTTATAAGGTGCACTGAGGTCTTCCAAAGCACATGGCACTATTGAAATGTTGAATGCTGTTACATCTCACGCCTGCAAGAGCAGCTGAAGATGAATTTACTTTACATGGCAGACGGTAATGGCTCACTTGGAACAGCTACACATTCTATTGGGTAAATAACAGGACTGTTATAAATGGTAGCACTGCTACGTTTACATAATAGACACTAAGCACTCCAGAGGTACCATAACAGCCAGCTTAATAATAGGCATTTTGAAAATGATGTAAATACATCTGTATGTGAGGAAGCAAAATGGCTGTAGGAGATAGAAAGCTGACAGTTCCTGGTAAATACTGCATGCTTTCAACGTTTTTAGCATTTTAATCTTTTTATGCAGACATGTCCATCTAATGATGTAACATGATGGCAGAGCAGAAAAGGGGTTGAGTTCCACAGGCTGCCACTAATGTATACACCAGTGCTATTAGATGCACTATAAATGGACTAAACAGTGGGCTGCTGAGTTTGCAAGTCAGGCAGTGCTGCTAAAAGCTTCAGGCATATTTGTTCCCCAGGACAACTCCCTCCACCTTCTCACCCCCCTTCTGGCTCTGTCCCTTCACATAAGCTTCCCCCCACATGTTAAAAAATGCAGCCACTTCACTTCTGCCAAGCACGTTGCCTGTCCTCCAACTGCTCTGTGCATTGGGAGAAAAAGTCCTCCCAGCTTTGTTCTCTGTCTCTACAGCAGTTATCTGGTTGCTTCTCCCTTGTCTTGCCTTAATCTCTAATATTCTGGACAGTAAAGTTCTGGTAAGGAATGCTGCTTTTATGAGATGGTGTGAAACCATGTCTGCCATACACCATAGCCACTCTGTTAATGGTTGTGCTCACTGTGTGTGAGGGGAAATAACACTGCAGTATCAGCTGTAAGAATGAAACCCTATTCTTGACTGGAGCTGTTCTGTGGGTGTTTGAGAAACTCTTTTTCAACAGAAGCACTGGGAAAGCATATTTTGATAAAAATCATTCCTTTTGGAAAAGGAAAAGAGGGATCATATGAAAAAGGCATAATTTTAACTTTAAAAAATTTAGTGGAAAAATTATTATACAACTTTTTTTCTCCCCAAATTATCCTGTCCAAAATGCTCATATGTATTTGTGTTATTCCATAGCCCTGATGATACACCTACCATTACATATTTTATATCAGATATTTCCCCTTAATTCTTCTGCTATTTTAAGAAAAATCCTTCTATCTGAAAAATCTTTCTTTTCTGAAACCCTTTGGTTTCCCTGTCTGTTAGGAAAAAAATTCTCCAGTAAATTTTTAATTATTAAGGATAAGCTAAAAACACTTTAATACTTTTATTTTTATATTAAAACTATTTTAGTACCTAAAATAACAAGTCTAAAGGCAGGAAAATTTGTCAGCAAGGAGTTCTGTTAATCCTGTCCTGCAATGGCTGTATGACAATCCAGGAGATCTGTAGTCTTACTAAGAATCATATTAGTCTTTCCATATTTATCTGGCCTCTGTTTCTTTGTAAGTCTGTGCAATTTGGACCCCCGTGACAGGTTTCCAGTGGGGCAAGACTCATGAAGTCCAGAAGTCAGGCTGCCTTTTCAAATCTAAAGGGGGACACAGCCTGGTGGTGTGGCTGCTGAGACACAGGGGTCTCCTGGTGTGTGCCAACCCTTCAGCCAAGCTCATGCTGTGGGGACACAGCAAAAAACCCTGTCACCTGTGGAGGAGTCCTCTGGTCCTCCTTGCCCTGACTGACACAGAGAACGTGATTCCTCCCAGTGGGTCATCTGGGGTGACACTTGAGGAGGAAGAAGTCTGGTGGAGCTGGAGTGAGGCCCTTTGGAGGTGTAGCCCATGGACAAACTGGGATCAGCGGGTCAATTTTTTTTTTTTTTTTCCAGCAGTAAAAAATGGAAACATTTTCTTAGGGAGATTGAACTGGGGAAGTGCTTCACTGCCCCAGAGCTCTTATACATGCAGTTTATTCATTAGACATCTCCCTTAATCAGAGGATGAACCTGGACTGCAGTTTTAATCCACCCTTGCAGCTCAGTCCCAGGGTATGCTCCTTGCTCCCTCCTCTCTGCAGTGAAGCTCTCAAGACTCTTCCACTGCATCTATAGCAGGAAGCCAGAAAAACTCTGAAACAAAAAGTCTGGGCATGAGCCCAGTGTCAAAGCTGAGCAAGTAGAGCAGCTTTGAAGATGATATGGCTTTCCATGTTCCTAGTGAGGATTATTCAGATTTAGACTAAAACTTACTGTAGGGATTCTATTTGTTTTATAACTTATTGTCCTTCAATAGTGTCTAGGAGCTAAAAGATTTTCTACTGCTACCTAATTCAGTTGACTGTTTTAAAATCTGAGATAATACTTTGATCCAGATTTATCCATGATTTTATAAATATTTTACTTCCTTGAGAATTCTGTTACCAATTTACAAGTAATATCTCAGCGTTAGAGTAGGAGGCAGATCTAGAGGTTTACAGTCAATAAGATGAAGCCCAGGGGATGTGGGGAGTCTGGATTTCATTCTTATCTCTGTGTACAGAAACTGGGTTAAGATGAGGACATGCTCATAAGATTGATTTTCTTTTCCTGTAAATACAATGGAGGGATGAGTCTTTACAACTACAGAGAAACACACCCTGCCATAACAGGATCCCCACCCTGTCTCTGCTCAGCACTTTTGATAAAAACCCCATGCTGTGGGCAATACAGATTAGTTTTGGATTAAGCAAATTGGAAAGGTTAAGGGGGCATGGGGGTGTATGTGTCCTCTGACTTACAATGTTGTCCATTCTAGTTTTCTAGGAAAATGCCTAGGATTCACAGCTCATCTTACCCCAGCAATTGTTAAAATATCTGTGTCCCATCAATATTCAGTCCAGCTGTGGGACTGGGACAGTTTTGCTTTTCATTTAGAATGGTCCTATCTCTTCTCAGAAACATGATTTTAATTGAAATACCGTATTTACGGTATATCCTTTTCTCATTTATTTTGCAACATCATCTGTCATTTAAAAAAGAGATTTACAGGAAATATTAGGGGGAAAGGGAAAAGTACAAGAATTTCCATCAGCAAGACACTCACTGGGAAAGTGAGAGACACACAGCCCAAAAAGGAAAAGAGATATTACCAAGCAAACCTAGATGACAGGGGCTGACATTATTCTTTCTAAAGTCAAAATGTCATGGCAGTAGAAAGGAATGATATGTATATGTAGCATGATATTTTAACTGAGCTGATTTATGGTAGACTCAAAGAGTTACACAGAAACAACCCCGGTGACAGATAAATTTTAATCAAGATGTAGGTCTTTCTCTTTCCCTCTTTATCCTTAAGACATATCATTAGCCAAAAGAGTGACTTTCACTTTCTTTTTCTTATTCAAGCAGTAAGAGAAGCTGGATAGGAGAAAAAAAAAATCTGATCTGTAGAATAGGCTAAGTTCTTAAAATTTAGATTTTGGACAACATATTTGGGAGTGCAAATTGGGGGACAAACTGCTAGAGTTTTTTCTTGCAAGTTCTTTATGGTCTGAAGAACAGTACCTCATAACCAGAGAGTCTCAGTGTCCGGTGAGGAGTGGGATTGGCTCCTGCACATTGCTCAAACACTTCATCTGAATAGCAAAAAATAATATTTCCCTTTGCTTTTTTCCTAATATCCTTTCTGTGATGATGACCTGATGGTAGCACAAATTTTGCTAGCAGCATTTTTAGTTGGGAGTTTCAAACCACCTAGGCAAGTCTGATACTTCTTGCTACTGCAGTGCAGGGTTAACTGGGAATCATAACTATTTTTATTAGCTTCAAAAATCTGGTCTTTTATTTTTCCATCTGTTATTAATTTCTTTTAAGAGATTTCATTTTTTGAGGTGTGAAAAAGGCAAACAGATTTTATTGGCTTTTTTCCTCCTGCAAAAACTGATTAAAAAACATCATTCTGCACAGCATACACTCAGCCTTTGACACTGTGGGTGTAGAACTCTTCTGAATTTTGATGTGACTGGAGGTAGATTTAGTATATAATTCACATTTCAGTATGGAATATATTTTTCTTTCCAAACTGTAGGTTTTTCTTATAGTTTTGCTGACAGCGTTTGTCACCAAAAGAAGTATATGCATTGCATGCATGCCTGTATGTATGTAATTCCACTGTGTTAGGGAGCATGGTGCTTTATGTTGTCTAAAGGTACTGATGTCTGCCCTGTAAAAACCAAACAAGAAGTTAAGAAACTTAGTTAGGCTGCTGAATAACTCAGTGTTTTCTTGCCTGCCAACCTGTACAAGGGCAGCAGGGCTGGTGTGCTGTGAGACTGGGTAGGACCCTGTGGTGGTGGTGCTTAGTTCTGTGGAGATGGTATCTCCATCTCTCATTCCCTTTACTTATTTCTCTGTTGAGTGCATCAGTTTCAAGTTTGGATATTTTGTCATCTTCCTTTCAATTTTTAGAGGCACTTAAATAATTGCCTTTTGAAGAGGCTCTTTGGCCTGGGCTGCAGAAATTGTTCCTTAGAGGAAGACAGCCAGTAAAATACTCTAGAAACAAAAGGAGAAAATGAGAAAACCAGCCCTGATGGGAATGATTTACAGGCAATCTTGGTGAGATTAGCAAAAAGAATAAAAGCCAAGTCCACAAAAGGAGAAATGAGATACTGATCTCTCTGCAAGAGACACTGTCCCAGAATTTAGGTCAGTTCAACTGAGCAGCAAAAAACAAATAAACAAAAGCCAACAGAGCTTACAGTATTTGGCATCACAAAAAAAAATTAAAACCATTCTGAAAGTCGTATCAATGTTAAGGCAACAGGAGGAACAGCAAAACTTTTGAGTAAACTACAGCCCACCTCGTAAGAAAATTGCCTCGCACGCCCCCAGAGATCCTACGTGAATATACATTATGAGATTTCCTTAGCACTCACTGACCATATCTTGGTATTTTACATAGCACTTTGCATGCTGGGTCTTGTATTTGATGGATTATTTCGAGTAGTCAATGCCTGTATATGCTTACCATCCTCATCCCTTCCTGAGAACCTTGTCCTCCAAATCCATATACTCAGGTCTGCTCTTGCAAGGTGGTTTGGAATTTTCCACCAGTTTTTTCAATAATTTTAAAATTTTCTTTCTGGTCAAACTAAAATTTCTTAGGATAATGTGTCATTTGTGACAAAATTTTAATTGGAATATGTTTTTCAATTTCAGGAACTTGTGGTCCAGGTGTGAGAATAACATTGTTTCAGGCTAGCTTTCAGTATCTCCCCTTTGAAAGAGATCACTGGTTTTCCACATTTAAGGCATGGCATTGGTTTTGGCGTCCTGATCCATTAAAAGAATTTGACAGTGGCACAGGAACAACAGGGAGCATACTTCAGGCTTCTTTATGTAAACTGTGAACATGAATGAACTATATATTGACAAAATGCAGTCATCATCTAAAGCAGTTTTTGGTGCAGCACCATGATAGATATTTCTGAGCTATTTTCTGTGTTGGTTTGGCCAGGCTCAGTGATGGACTGACCAAACCCCCGTGCCCTGTTTCCCTGTGCTGCAGGTGGGAAGGAGGGAGGGGCTGGGGGGAAAAGATGTTTATAAGGACTTGTTTTACTTCTCATTATCCTCCTCTTATTCTGTTAGGAATAAATTCACTTTGTAACTTTAAGTTAAGCCTGTTTTGCCCTTGAAGTGTTTTCTCCCAGTCCTTATCTCAACTCATGAAGTGTTCATTAATTATTTTTTTCTTTCTCTCCTCTGCCCAGGTGTGGCAGGGGAGGGTGGGTGAGCGACTCTTGTGGGTGCCTGGCATTGGGGCAGTGTCAAACCATGACATCTGCCTTATTCTGTTCCAGATTTGGGGCCCCTGCACTTCACTCTGTTATGCAGCAAACATACGACAAGTTCAGGCTCTGTAGATTTTGCCGAGGTCCACATCTATCGTGGTCCAGATCAGATTTCTGCCCACACTAATGGTCACTGCCCACTGATTCTGCTGCAGCCAGCTCTTGAAGAGTTCTAGCAGTTCCCCCTATCCATAATCATGCAGGCAAATGCTCCTTAGCCCAGTAAAAATAAAGCAGATCCACAATTTACAATCAGCACATCCATTTTATGTTTTAAGAACAGATTGTTCAGCACAGCAAAGTGCTATTCATCATGGAGGCATTTCCCACACTACAAGCCAGGATCTTTTAATTAGACTCCAGGGACTGTTGCTCCCTGGCTTTCTTTTCTAGCTCAAGGGTATGGTGGAGAGAAGTTCAGCCCGAGAAACCTGTGTGGCACCTCACGTTCACTGGCAGATCTGAAAGCTTCACCTTCAGGGCCAAAACCTGCACTGTCTTTGAGTCAGTTCTTACTTCTCAGTTGTCTGCAGGCTTGATTTAGCTCAAAGAGAGTTATCACATAAGACATAAAGGGACTCAAAATCCAGCTTTTTCTGGTTGAGCTGGAAAGGACTTTAGAGAACATCTGGTCCCAACCCACCTGCCATGGGTAGGGAAAGCTCTTCCTTTGTAATGGGGGAGAAAAAAAAGAAATACATATAGGTTATTAATTAAAAATTATTTGCTGCATGAAGCAGTATATATTGTCCACCTAAAATACAACATGGATAAAGAATCAAAACATGGATTTCTTTTATATTCAGGATGAAACTCTTCACCCTGTTATCCAGTAGTTGGAATTGCTGTGAATCCGTGTTGGAGGTGGGTTGAGATGATTTTAAAACAAAGGGAAAAGGATAAAAATCAGTGAAATACAACTGCTGAGAAAGACTTTTCCTGAAAGAAAGATATACATTTTAGGGTATTCAAGATCCAGTGGGACAGTTGTTAATTCTACTGCTCTGATAAATGACCTTTTTTTGCTGCTTCAGAGTCAGAGAGAGAGCCACTTTGCAGAGTGAATGGAGCTGGGTGAATCACATGGTCTATGGCAAGCTCTGGAGTGCTTAGCAAATGAAGTCATCCAGACAGGATTAAACACAGTTATGTCTCCGTAGCAGAGCCTTGTTTATGGAAAATGAGTTTGGGTGATTGGCTTAGCCTAAGCACATACTGTTCTTTTTTACCTAGGCACATAAGACTTCTCTTCTGTCCCAGGCAGAAAATGTTCCTGAGTTTAGTTTATGGAGATGGAGCTTGGAGGAAGGAGGCTGGCCTATCTGTTCCTCTGATTTCCCATAGGCTTGTCAAGCTCCTCAATACATACAGCAGCCTGTGCCACTTTAATTTTTTTTACCCTAATGAAATCCTACTCTTTTTGAGGTCCCTGTGTCTTTTCCAAATGAAGGCGCCAAGAAACACATGAAGCATATATCAGCTGCAATTAGAAAATGGTGGTTTAAAATTATGTTGGTATTTTAAAGCATAAATATTCCTATTCATATGCATCTAAAATGCAAAAATGCACCAGCTGTGAGGTTTTTCCTTTACTTGAGCTTATGAAAAACTCCAGGGGATCAGGAAATTTCAAGCACAAGAATGGTTTATTTTTATACCTACTTCCCTTGTCATTTCCTTTTCCCATTCCAGTCCCTCTGAGAGGAACCAATTAACTTGAGACATTTTCCACATTCATTAATATCTTCATTAAAAAAAAAAAAAAAAGGCAGAATTGTTTCAAGACTGGTATTTTGTGCCCAGTAAACTGTGACAACATTGCCTGTCAGAGTGTAGGGAATAGCAAAACTGTTTAAGATACAAAATCCATGGTTTAATAGAACGGTTACATTTTGCATCTGCACCTGTATCAAAATGGAACAGACAGCACTACAAAAGAGAAGGTTAATAAATAAAATGCACTTTAAGAAAGCAGGTTAGTGGCCATAAATTAAAAGGTGATTGTCAATGCTGGAAAAGGACCTGATCAGCACTTTTCAGTAGAAGAACAAGGTGCTGGGACTCCAGCAAAAGGCTTTAACTCCATCAGGCATACACAGAGTCACCAAAGTATCTCCTGGGCTACATGCCACAATCAAAGAAATGGGGCTGCCCCATTTGGATGCTATCTGAGGAGTCCTGGACCCACAGAGCCCCTGCTGCTAGTACTGGTGCATGTTTACTCTTCTCCTTGTCCCTCCTCTCTTTCCTCCTGCCATTTAGCCATGCTCCAGCCACCCTGCCACGCTCACAACCAGCAGCAGAGGCAGGAGATGGGGAGAAGCACAGCACATGGAGCAGGGAGGGAGAGCTGGTCCCTTCACATGTGTGGTCTTCTCACCTGATTTGGCTGGTTGGGGATAGTGCTCTTGTCCCAGAAGGCTCCTTACATGTATGCTTTGGTTTGGGCCTGATGCTTTGTTCCCTTGCTTCTTGGCCTCAACAGAAAAACAATAGGTCAGTAAGAGTGTAGGAGAGAGTTGCTTTTGCTGTGTACACACTGTTCCCTGCTGTTTATCCCTGTATTTCCATGGCCACACGATTCCTTTTTGCATACCACCACCTCGTTGCATACCACTTTTTTATTATTGCTGTTTTCAGGGAATACTCTAGCTGGTTCTTTTCCCCTGCTCTTTTCCTTTTTTTGCTGCTGAGGGGGCTGGAATTGGCTCAAGCTGTCCAGCCAAAATTGCATATAATATTCAGAAGTCCTCAGATTACATAAGACCAAGGTAGATGGTTCTTATGGCCACTATGCTTTGGTATGGAGATATGAAGTCCAGTGCAGATTTTTCCCCATCCTTCAAAGATCTGTCAAATGTCATAGGGTCAACATCAAGCACTGAACACAGTGCTTAATACCTTGGAACAACTCCAACAAATTTTCATTTTAGGATTAGGAGCCTGTGTATCAGCAACACTTCATGCTGCTACCCTCCATACTCTTTACCTTTTGCCATGCTGAGCAAGTTGCTGTGAAGTTATCAGCTCTCACTAGCAGCCCTTTAGCTGGCCCATTTGCCACAAAGGACTCTTCAGTCTCTTGCAGTGGCAGTCACCCAGCACAGACACGTCTGACACTATTTTTTGGTGACGTTCCAGCAACTTGCTCTGTAATTCCTAGCTGAATCTTTTTTCCCATTATTAGGGTTTTAAAGTTGCCAAGCACAGCCAGAATTTAAGACCTAGGTTGTGTGGCTAAAGTCAAACACAATCAGTTCTGAAAGCAACTAAGGTCTGGTTGCTGCTTGAATGGAATGATTGGGTGAGCTTTGTAGCTCCATCTCAACTATTAAAATCAGAGAGAGAAAGAAGAAAGAAGGAAAATTAGAACATTTCTGACAAAGCAAAACTGTTAACCCCAAAATAAAATGTAGGAACATTTCACAATTCTTAATCTGATCTCCTCAAACCTGTGGTAAAGTCAGGGAGGCTTTTTGGTTAGAGGCCCATAGTTACCAAGCTCCTGTGTTTTCAAGACTTCACTCCAAAAATTCAGTGTACTGCTAGGTGAAGGATTAAAGTTTTCCTGACTAAATTATCAAGAAGATTACAGCTGCATTCATCAACTGTTTGCAAATTATTGTTTCTCTGGGGGAAAAAGACCCTCAGTTTTAGGGAAGGGGCTGGCATGTGAAGGGTAGCCTGTAGGTTTAGACATAGAAAAGAGATTTCTAAATGAAAAATTTAGTATGGGAAATATAATAGCTGAGTTCTTGATTAACACAATACGACATCACCAACAGCCCTGAACACAACCTCCACCTCTCACTCATATTTGCTGCTGTAATTTAGTTCCTGTTATCATGTTGCTTTAGAAGCTTCATTACACACAGAAGATAAACCTGAGCTAAGTATCTCAAGCATCTTTCAGTCTGTAAGCACAACACCTTGTAATAAAAAGCATTTCAGTGTCAGAGTGCTGAAAAATTCTCGTGTTTAAGAATGCCATGTATAGGACAGTTCACCTCAGAAATTATGTTTAGCTTTTTAAAATAACATTTTTTCTGATTTTAATCAGCTTAATTCTTCAGTCTCCTGTACTTAAAAATACAGGAAACAAGAATTAGACAATGGATAAAAGCACTCAAAATAACTAAACCAAAATTTCCTCCCATGAAGTCAGAGATCTGAACCTTGCAGGAATATCAAAATGTTGCATATATTTTCTGTGCACTAAACTAAATATTTTTAAATACCATAAAGGCTTTTTAAAATAAATACCTTCGAGCACAATTCCTCCTGAAAATATTTTTAGCAGGCCCAATTTTGGTTCTGGTTTCTAGATTGTTAAAAAGAAGAAAAGAAATTCTGATGTAGTGGAAACCAGAAAACAAAGCAAATGCTGTAGCATTCATGTAGAAAAGTAAATAAACAAACAAACAAAAACCACTGTAGGCAAGGATACACTGAGCTATCAGATTGTAATGGCAGTGAAGGGAATCACAGACACCACATTAGAAAAGGGAAATTAGCAACAAAGCCAAGTCAGTCCCATTACAGAGAATACAAAAGATAACCCAAGCATGTGCATGCATTCTGTTGGCTTTACTTGTCCCTGCCACACATCTGTGATTTCAGTGGCTGATTAAGGATATGGGAGGCTTTTGCATTTTCATGTGTCTGCTACTGGCTTGAGGATATAAACTCTCTCCTTGACAGCATGCTGCATGTGAAAGATGGAAGCTTGCAAAAACAAATGTTGGTGTCCTCAAGCCAAGCTTAGAGCTCTGCATTTCAGTGTTTTCCCAGGAGCTGGTTGTACAGTCCTCAGCCTGCTCTAGTCATTAGGGACACCTATGCCTTTTCCACAGGTAAGATGGAGTGATGGAGCCAGAGCACTTAACGTGACAAAAAAAAGTCTAATATTTGTGAATGTTTTCTAAACTGCTGAATAACAACTGGGAGTGTTCTGATGGCACAGAAGCCTTTGCAGTGGAAAGGTCAGCAAAAAAAATTTACCCACTGATTAGTGACAGAGTAGCTGCAGCTAAATTTTGTGAGCCTTTTGTCACCTGAATTATGACTTGAGTGATATGATCATTGATCCAGCTCCTACTGAAATCAACAAGAATCTTTCCATTGACATTTAAGAGAAGCTGGATATAAACAGACCTACAAAGTCAGTAGTCTTTGGGAAATACTTCTTTGGCTTCAGATGGAGAAAAATGCAACCCAATAAGGCTGTAAATATTTCAGGATGGAGTTATATACTTGTGCTGACACAGCAGACAGTTTCTTTTTATCTGGACATAAAGAGCACTTCAGGCAGCTTCTTGATTTTAGCTGGTTAGGACAGTTTTAAAGTTCACAAAATACTGCATTACAAGTGGCAGATGGATTCCTCACTGCTGTGGGGCAACAGTGGGAAAGTTTTTGGAGAGCTTGAAAGAGCTCAGTGTTTGCCACATTGATGGACATTCACTGATTTGCTGCACGTCCTTGGGGGTTAATTGCAACTTTAGATTGAAGCATTTCAGCACATCCATGGATCAGCAAAAACTCTGATGCAGCCTTTCTTGGAGTTATTGCAGGACTGAACTTGCATAGTATGGATGATTGAGTCAGAGGCTGAGCCTCTTCCTTGTGCCTAAGGTGATCCTTTGGAGAGCCATTTTCTGTGTTTGCTGAAGTTCCCTGAAGAGATTAAATTTATGGAGTAAGGCTATTACTAGAACTAGCAAAAGGGGGGTGGAAGAACCTCACAGACCTTCACACACAGAAAATTGCTATGGGATTCAAGCTCTCCAGCACAAGAACGTGTTAGGAGTTGGCCAAGAACAAAGACGTGAACAGATCTCTGAAATCCTCAAAGGGACCAGAGGGAGTTTAACTAAATGGACACTAAGCTACCTACATCTGAAAATAAACACACTGTGTGGGGAAATAGAAGTATGTGCATGGTGGGGATGGAAGGAAATTCAGTGTCCCCATTAGGAGATCTGGCAATATTCTTGCACTGGCTAATGTTAATGAAACAGACTGCATTTTCATCACTGCCAGATTAACTCTGGCTGTGTCAGGGTGTATGTGTGCATGCTAAGTCCATGTGTGTGGAAAAAGAGCATTTTTTCTATCTGTCTGCACCTTCTCTTCCCTTCACTGGACAAATCTGGCAGGAGGTTGCTTTCTTTACCTCTGTTTCTGCATGACCTCTCCTGAGAACAAACACTGTACGTGAAAGCTTTGCCCTGCAAATTTTTATAGCTCTACTAAAAATATTGTACACACACTTAAAAATACATCTAATCAGAAAACAATTACGTGGAAGCCCTTTTAGAGTAAATTACTGTAGGAAAAACATATCCTTCCTCTCCTCACACAACATCAACACATACCATTATTACATATCTGTTCCTGTCAGGAGTCCAACCATGTATACTGCTACATACTGAAACATCTGTACACTAGACAGCTATATACTTTGAGCAGATTCAGAAACTGCAAGCAGATTTTAAGCAAATTCTTGTGCTTCATCCTTATGGCCCAGTTCCTGTTATCCATCAAGCCCGTTTCAAAATAGGACGCGTTTTTGGTACTGCAAAGTCAACAGTGCTGGAAAGTTGGCAGGTAGGCTTGTTTAAACAACATTCCCAAGTAGTCTCCTGGCAGGTGTTTCCAGAGTACTTTGAGCACAATTCTTTGGATGGGATATCTGCCAAAGTACATAGCAACAGGGAAAGAAGTGTTTTCCTTTTACCGCAGTTGGGACAGTGCAGTGGTTTAGATGCTGCGCTGTGCATCCATTTCGGGAGCTTATTTTGGCACCGAGTCAGAACCTATACAATGGCAAAATACACAGCATCTTCCTGCCTGTTTAATGCAAGTGAGTTCCAGAACACCAACTGGTAGGATATCTTCCTGGCAATGGACCAGCCTCTGACATGCCCTTGCACCAGTCTAGTCTGTCAGCTATATAGAAACCTTTCACCTTGGAACTCCTTTCCACAGACTGTCATGCTGCAAGGGTTTGTGCAAGTTCAGAGCAAATTTTCATTTCATAGCTGGCCAAAAGTACAAAATGGGAAGGGTGGATGGGGCAGGAGAGGGATCAGAGCAGCCTTGTCTACCTGGCACTAATTTCTCTTTCAGCCAAACCTAGCTTTGCTTAATTGAAACCTGTCCTTTGGATTTGAAAACACACAACTGGTTTTATAATCCTTCTGGCAGCCTGTCCACTTCTCAGTATGTGTCCTGGACCTAAAATTACCCTCTATAATATCCCTGCAGAAATGTATCAGATATGTATACTCTTACCTACATACAAATGCTCTCTGACCTAAAATAGAAACAGGTATGTGGAACAGTAAACAGACATAAAAGGCTAAAGGAAACATTAACTGAGGGATATGCTGGTTTGAAATTTAACCTTTAATGCTGTTGTGAAATAAGCCCTGTTCAAAGACATGGTCAGAGCACGTTTGGTTGTTAAGCAAGTTCTTAGTAGTCCAATACCAGAGATGCAGCTGCAGGTGACCTGCACTCATGCAGCCTTGGCACAGAAACTAGAATGTGCTCTACAGTACAAAACTGTCTTCCAAAGTAAGGGCTTTAATCCAAAATCCAATTCTTGTTCTTGGTTATAAAGAAAAAAAAAAAAAAAAAACTGGGTTAAACCAAAGCACTTGTATTTTCCTGGGTATGTAAACAGCTTAATGAAGAAGTTTCAGGTGTGACCTGTTCCAATCAACCACTTGCATTATTTCACTTGAGCTGTTAGTGGGCACGTGGCACCACTCCATACTGCCTCTGTGCTCATGCCCTTGCTCTTCCCCACACTCACCCACCCCACTGGCTGTACAGTGAGCTAATAACACCTTCACCTCTCTCCTCTGTAACTTCTGCAAGCTGGCACAGGGACAGAAACCTGTAGTACTCTGTAAGCTGCAAATGACAATACTGTGTGGCAAATTCTGCAGGAAGACAAGCAGAGTGGGTGGTAACTTTGATTCATTTTGTAAAAATCTTCATTTCCCTATTGAAATTGTCTGGCACAGAATGTTCAGGTTGTTGGAGCAGTCTGCCATCAAATCCAGCTGGCCTGGCTACAAAGTATGTGGACTGGCAAGGACTCTCCTTTGTCCTCTCTAACTGCCAACCTTCCTTTTTCACTGAGCCTGTCCTGTTTCCCACCCAAAATTCACCTTGGCCTGAGCTAAAGGTATGCTCTTCTCCAGGGGCTTGGCTTCTCCAGTGAGTTGTGACTCCTCCTGTCTTCAAAATTAACTTCAAAGCTCTCCTTTTTTAATTTTTATTTTATATAAGTTAGAGAGTTTAGGTACATGCTTATGGACAGGGACTCTGTGGGATTAGGCCCTGTGCAAATACAAGACAAACACAGGCAGCCTGGCATCACACACCTCCTTGTCCAAGTGTAGAGGGTGGATGAGCAGGAGAGCACGAGGACACAGCTGAGCACTGCATGGTCACGTCATAGATCTGAGCAGCCCTGCTCTTATTGCACTGCTGAGCATTTCAGCAAATAGAAGTTTTCAGCAGAATTAAAAAAAAAAAACAAAAACAAAACCTGTCCAAAACAAAGCAGAAGTGATTACTTCAAGGAAGCCCAGCCCAGCAAGATAGTTATAGACTTTATTGTAGGGGAGAGTCCGCAGTATCTTCTGTCTAAAAAATCCTTAATAAATTGTTTTCCATTACTTTGTGTAACAACTGATTTAATTAACGAAATAAACATGAAACAAAGAAAATTTGTAATGGATCCAGGGGAAATAGTTGTTCTGTGCCTACTTTTGGTGTCTGACTTACAAAACTGCTTCTCAGTGGTACACATTGATACTAGAGTAATAACTGGGGTATTACAGTGAGATTAACTAATGTCCTTTTCTCTTGTTTTTTAGACATAACCTAGTTATCAAGCATTTAGTATTCTCAGAGGGTGACATTTACTCTGATGCTGCCTCTGTCCTCAGGGAAGAGACTAATCCAAGAAAGTAAATAGCAATGCTTTAAGTCTGGGTGAAGCAAAATTTGAGTGACTATCTCTAGAAATGTTTAGAGTACTTGCCAGTCTATGTTGTTCAGATAAAAAATAGAGTGAATAATACTAGTGTGGCTTGTAAAAAAAAAAAAAAAAAGCTATATTCTGAGATTCTAATGGAATCCTAAGGATTTCCAGGTGTTGTGCATGGCTTACAATAGTAAGGAGAGAAATTTTCCCAGCCTCTTTTTTCTTTTTGCTTTGACTTTTTTCTGATGTTGTGAATGACACTAGACTCACAAGCCTAGAAAAAGTTCATTTATCCTGACACAGAATGTGTATGTTCCTGATGATTGGGCTTTTTCATTCTGATCTATGATCATATTTCTTTTTTGACTTGAGTTCTTTATGCAGGGGTTGTCTACCTTCTACAGATAATGGAGTGAGACCCTCACCATTTTCTAACAAGAAAAACTTAATCCATTCCATTTGCATAAACCACCACGGACATCATTGTGAACACAATCACTTGCAGTGATGATAACACTTTTTAGTCATAACCAAAGTAGGCCAGATGTAGTCTAGTGACCTAAAAACCTCAGATTCACTTTATAAATCCTCTGGATTCCTCAACTAGAAGTGGGTCAGGCTGATAGACACGCCTATTCAATGGAATAAGGGAATTTTACTTCCCTAGAAAGTAGGACTGAGCCTATATTTTCAAACAACTTGCCTTTAAATTCTGGGGTTTGCTGACAATTACTGCTTTTAGCTAGGAAGTGCTCCTGTTGAGGAAGGCGTAGTATTGGTGTTTCTTTTTTAAGGAAAATATTTAAACATATTCTCATTCTGAGAGATCTGCATCAGTCAAACAGGCTTCTGGAAATGGAGTTTTGGAAACAGAAATTTTCAGGGCTCCTCTAAAACACAGGGGACATTGCTTGTCCTTCTCACCAGTAACTTTTGAAAGAGGAATGTTCCTGGATGTTGTACTTCCCTTACAGTTCTGGATGTAATTTTACTCCAGTGCTGGCATAGCTTTCTCTAGTGTGGGCAAAGGTCTTGCAACCAAAATGGAATTTCTGAGAGCGTGGTTGCAAAATGCTTCCAGTAGAGAACCTGACAAAGAAAACACAGAAGAATGTGCTGAGTTATCAGTGTGGGTTGTTTGTTTTGGTTTTTTTTTTTTTGCCAAGCATACTAATGCTTGTCACCCTCTTTGAACAGTCACTTCTGAAATGTGTGGGAGTTTATCTGTACCACTGCCAAATTACCAACTAGGATTCAGTATTAAATCAACTTTTCAGAATGCAAAGAAATCACATATATTCCTCTGTTGGGTGAAAGGTGCATAGCAGTAATTCAGTGGAGATTTTCCTGCAGAAAATAGAAAGCACTAAAAGCCTTGGAACAAAATGTTTTCTAACTCTAGCTGAATGGTCACCAGGCTGTTGATTTGGAGCCAGCTTTCAGATCCTTGTTTGTTTGGGCCTGTATCTAGGCACAGCTGCTAAACCAGCTTAACAGCACACCTCTGTGCAACAGATCCTCCATCTAGTAACTCTCAGCAGCATGTGCTGCTGCAGCATTTAGCTGCCAGAGACCAAAGTATCAGTTCTGACACATCCCATTTCCTTTACTCACCTCAATAATTGAAGTATGTCCAATGCTCCACCCTTTGGATTTTGTGACCAATTAATAAAGGGGATAGAGAATATTTTTTTGTCCTGTTGCATGGAAGAGAGTTCAGGAAATCCCAGCCCATGCAGGACAGGAATATGGAATAATGAAATTTAAATACAGGAAGAACAAGAAAGAAGTAGCACATTAGAATTGCCAGTTGGAAGGCAACTCACTTTCTATCAAGACTTGGGGACCAGTCTAGGAAGGGAAAAGAGATTCCAGATTCTTTGGGAGGGTGCTGTGGCCAGGACTTGGGGAAGGATTCTCAGTGAAGATGCTCAGAGAAGACCATGGATGTAACATAGGCTGTTTTCTTACAGGCTGTCGTCTCCTGAGCTTTGTCAATATGATATCTCATTTTAACAGCTACTGTGTATGTGTTCTGTTCTGTGACACCACCTAGTTCTAACTATTCCAGCCCTGTTTTAAAAATAACTGGCAGAACTCTAGAATTTGTTTCCCAAATAAAAATCAGAAATTACCTTCAGACTTCACTATGCACTTGAGAATGGCCTTACTTGAAGTGACCATTCCTTCATAACATCTTATATACCAGAGACAACCAAATTATTGTCAACATTTTGTTTGGGAAGTAATGTAATGGGAATAACAACTCAACATTTCCTTTTCTTTTTTTTTTTTTTTCAACCAGTCATTAGTTCTATATTAATGTTCAGTTTCTAATGTGCTGGAAAAAGTAGAAAATGTATTTCCAATACATCATTCTGCTCTACTATTTTATTTTCAGGACTATTTCAGCAAATAAATTCACTAATAGCATTCTTAGAAACTATGAATTTTAAGTGCATATTAGGGTTCATCTGCAGAAAATAAATTTTCAACTCACAAAACTTAATTTTTAGACAAGATAATCTCAATCATATTTCAGCATATTAAATAATTCCACCCACCTCAGCTCAAAATTATTGCCATGTATCTGAGTCATTGTAACAGACCACTGCCATGCTTTTAAACCAGTTCTGAGCAGAGTTAAATTAGTTTTTGCAAATAACCTCGGGTTGCTATTCTGCCACAGAACAGGAAAAATACTCTGTGGTGAATGGATCCAAACCAAACCTAACCCACAGCCTTAGAATTTTAATTATTGTATATCCTTACCCAATTGTCTGAAAAAGGTGCAGTCACTGAACTTTGGAAAGCATATGCACTGGAAGAAAATTGGAAGGTAGTCACTATTTGT
This sequence comes from Rhipidura dahli, assembly GCA_013399225.1. Lineage (NCBI taxonomy): Eukaryota > Metazoa > Chordata > Aves > Passeriformes > Rhipiduridae > Rhipidura > Rhipidura dahli. The sequence continues at coordinate 1,670,709 of VXAC01004697.1, read as the reverse complement.
TTCCAAAATTTTCATTTCACAGAAGTACATGATTTGTTGCAAACTATTAATGCAACAATGTTCTATTAATGACAGAAAGAGAGAGAAAAGAAAGTCATGCAACAGCTTCAAAATAGAAATTTGAGGTAGTGTTGACTGTCTTAGACTGAGGGGCAAAGAAGGCATTTCTCCTTCAGAGCAGGCTTCAACTGGTGCAGGAAACCATGTACAATGGAATTTATATCCCAACACTTCAGCCACAGGGAAAGTAGATGCTCAGTTTAGTCGCTGCCTCAGTGTGCTCTGTTGCCAGCGGCAAGTAGGCACCTCCTGAAAACCCTCATCCACCTGGGACGGGCTGAATCCTCCCCAGTGATTACAGAGGAAGCCTCAGTAACCAGTCTGATAGCTCAGACAGCTGCCTTTCAGTCAGTCACTGTCAAGTGAGGTGAATCCTCCTTAGGGGAGGGCCAAAATTACAGGTCAAAGTTTATTGTGTGCGTGTTTGTATTTTGTCACACGGGCCCCTGGCTGGTGAGGGACAGATGTATTCATGGACAGGGTTGTCCTGCTCCTGGAGTGGTTCTTGCTTTGCAAAGCACAAGAGCCCTGGGGCCGGCAGCACTGGGAAAGAGCAGCTCAAGAAACAATGGGCTCACAGCTGAGCTGCGCACAAAGGAGGAAAGGAAGCCATTTGTCATCCCTGGGCCTTAATGGAGAGCCACTTCCTATTAATTAGAGAAACACAGAAATCAAAAAAAAAAAGAAAACAAGAGACTTACGTAATATGATCTCAGAGCTGGCTGATTTGCTAATGTAAAACACAGGGTGGAAAAAAAAAAGAGGGCTGATAATGTGGAACAGTAGGGCATGACTGCTGATCTCATAGAAAAAACATGCGGAAAATACTATTCAAAACACTGGCAAAATGACTTCATGTGAAAGGCAGATTTCTTCTCTTCCAGTGGGCAGAATGTTCCGAAGGAACCTGCATGATTCTGCACATGTGCTTTTCCCATTAGCAGGCACACAGAAGGCTTGGCTATGGCAGGGTCAAAGGGGCAGCGTTTGGTTCACACGGTGTGTGCCTCTCTCCCAGATCAGGATGCTGTTAGATCGTATCTGAGACCTTTCCCACCTGAGCCCCAGATGGAAGGCTAGGAGAATTTTCTGTGGTTTCGACAGTTTGGGGAGCAAAAGTGAGTTGCTTGCCAGATGCCATCATTCACCTCTAACTCTCCAGACTCAAATGGTTAGAATAGCTGAATTAGCAGCAGGACATGCCCAGTCTCTGCTTTTTAAAACTGGAATCTGAGGCATGGTAAAATGACCCAAGAAACTCCCTACTACTCCCATTCAAACATGTAGCATGTACATTTTTTATTATTTTGTCAGTTGTGAAAGACTGAAGAAATAGGCGTGTGTTCACACAAAACAAAAAAAACCTCCCTTCATGATACTATATAAAAAAATTAAAATTTACCAGACAAAACTTCTCTTTCACATACTGCAAAAGTGGTTTAACAGTGACTGCTTTAGGAAGAGATAGTTTTCTGAGCTAAAAATAGAAAATGTCCAGTATTTTGCATGAAATGTGGTATTCAAAATAGTTAATATCTACTAAAATTTGAGGAGGAATTTCTCTAAGTGCTTAGGAATTCTGACTCCCACTTTTTCACACTCAAGCACTACACTCTCTTGCTTTTATACGTGGGAAAAGGAGTTTGACAGGGGGTGATCAGAGATTTGAGAAACAAAATTGCTGGCCTTGGTCTCTCAAGCTGTTTTTCCTTCCATCACAAAATCTATAATAAGCCTAGACATTAAATGAGATTCCACACATGGTGAAAAATGAACACAGATGTCCCTTTGGAGGTGAGCATGATCCTCTCCTGCACAGGCATCTCTCCCTCACTTCCCTGGAGATAAATGTGCCACATTGTCTGACCACACTCCCTGTCACCCCCTTCCTTCCTAGCAAACCTATGTTTCCTATCCATGTGTTTTTGGAAAACATCTAAATGAAGACAAAGCTGAAGTTTTAATCCTTGCCCAATACAGGGAAAAGAAAAAAAAAAAAAAGAAAGAAAAAAATTTTAAAAAGGCCAAAGAAAGAAAGATGTCAAGTCCTTTACTCTGGGTACTAGGTGCTTGTTTGTGCATTGGTTTATTATTTTGTCTTTAGTTACCAGCTTCTCTGACCTGGTGTTATGACACAGAGATGCCTTCTAATTCTTCAACAAGTGCAGAGGCAAAAAGAATTATTTTATTGTTCATAACTGTTACATGCACTGTCTTGCCTTGGTAGTGTTATTGTCTGGAATTAACTAGTCTGCTTCAGGTAAAATCTACTAGGAGTGCCCAGTTTTAGGCAACAGTATTTTTGTCAGGTCAGGCGCTGAGCTGACTCAGATGTGGCTTACATTGGCTTTGGGTTCTTTTTAAAGAGCTGTGCAGATGCCATGGCAACTGACCCAGACTGAGAGAGGCAGGCGGGGCATTACTAAATGAGGCTTTGAGATTTTCTGTGCAGTTCACTGGAGAATAACCTGACACCCATATATGCGGCACTCAAATGGGATTTTTAAATATTTTTTTCATTAAGAAAATGGTTTTGCATAATTTGTGACCTTAAGCAGAACAGCCTTGGCATTTAAAAAGGCTCTAAAGATTGTCAATATTTGACTCGTCCCTATAACTTCAACAAACCAAGCACCAAGTACCATGAGGGATATGGAGTGAAACAGGTGTTTGTCTTATCCATGTAGGAAACATACATTATTCTGAGTCATTGCATTTACCAAGAACAGATCTAAGAGCTGCAACAGTCCACAGAAAGGTAGGAAAACTAAAGATGGCACACAGGCATTCTTTCATGCTATGTGGTCTAGAGGTAGGAGTAATATCATAGAAGAGAGATCTGTAAAAGGCAACACCTCCCTGCTTCTGTTTGAATTTAAGCTGCACTGGAAACCACTGTCTCATAAATTTAAATGCCATCAGTAAAACATTCCATCTTGGAGGTGCAACATGTCCTGGATTCTGGTGACCTTTTACTGGGCAGGTTTTAATCTCTATTTCAGGGGAAGAAAATTACATCCTGATGCAACCCTTTCAGATAGGCTGCTGCATCCTGCATAGAGCACTGGGCAAAAGACTATATTACCTAAATAAGGGGAGCTTTGAAATGTAAATTGTGCCCCACATTTTCTTCTTAGAAAATTTTCTTCTCTTTCTCTTTCATTTTTAAAACAGCTGAAAATATGTCATGTACCTCAGTATAGGGCTGAGATCTTAATCCCAGTTTTATGAGGTCTATTAAACTGATATGTATTGTGCTATGTGGGAATTAATCCCAGGTGGCCTCCAGGAAAGCCTGGTGTCTCCAGTTCTCAAGTGATTGTCTCCTGTGCATGTGATCTGTGCATTTTCCAGTGTGTACAGTGTATTGTGTATTACAATTTAATGAGATAAAGACAAGTGGAATGTGCACACTTAATCAGTTCAAATGATAGTATTTCCTAACCCATATCACCAAGAAAGGCTCACAGCTGTTCAGCTCATTCCAGTGAGTAATAGCTTTCAAAGAAAAATGAACCACAAAAAAATAGTAGAAATCAAAATGTAATTAGAGTTAACTAGTAATCTTTCTGTCTTAATTACAGCATTGCAATTGTCCTTACTTCAGAGAGAGGACTCCTGAGAGAATTTTGCCCCCTGGATTGTTTAGAGGAAAAAATGAAAACCCTGTAATTGTTTTTTGTCCATTTTCTCTCTTGTGTGGTTTCTTCCTTTATTCTAAAAACTGTGAGGTTCATGTCCTTTTATTGTCATTGTCTGGGAACATGTTAGCTGTGGTATGGAAGAGACAAAGAGAAACAGAAGGTTTCTGAAAGCTTATGAAAGAACTGGGCAAAGTTTTAGATCATCCTCCCCAGTGCTGCAAAAACTAGTGATTTATCTTTTTCAAGGAAAATTGTTTAAAAAGTACCTGAAACTACTTTTGTGAAGCAGGGTGTATTACTTCATATATTTTGAACTTGGTGGATTGTACGCATTTCTCCAAAGAAGATCCACCTCCCTCTTTGCTCCTCACCCTCCATATTCCCTTTCCAGGACATGTTTCTGTGATGCCTGTTTTGCCCTGTGTTAGATTGTCCATTTTCTGAGCAAAGTTCTTCTCTTCTTTCCCCATTTCATCTTCTCCACTCTTACCTTGTCTTTCTTCTCCTGTCACAAGCTGTTTAATCCCATAGGTTTGCTAGAAGAGAATGTTGTGGGTATGCTCTGGCTGTTGTCTCAAGGCCTTGTCCTTCCACCTCAGATGTCTCTCAGCTCACCAGAACCCTTCTGCTGCTTCATTTGATTGTCAGGGTGGGATTCACTCATGTAAACATAGGTGTCCAGAGGCCTTCTAGTGCTTGGGGTATTCCTAAGGCCTTTAGTTTTTATCTCACTATATATTATCATAGGAGGCTTGACAGAAGGGAATGCATTCAGGATTATATCCCACTTGTAGCACTTATTTCTCAGATTGTGATCTTCCCTTGCTAGGCTCTGATAACCCTTCTTTTTATGTTTCCCACGTGAGTTCCTGTGAAAATGCAGCTCAGACAGGAGTTTTGGATGCAAATCTGAAAGACTGAACAAGTGCAACATGGGGTCAGAGTCTCGTACTTGTTTATTTTCCCAAAGCATTGCTCCATACAGAGCCCAAAGAGTAGCTGTGAAGCTCAGCAGTACTTCAAACAAATAGGGCTTTGAAAAATGGTGGCAATAGTTTCATTTTGCACACACTAACATCTTGAAAAACCCCAATTAACTCAACATAATTCTTCCATGATTTTGGCTAAATATTTGACCTTATGTGACAGATTATGAAACTAATTACAGAAAATGCAATGTTTTTCTAAGAAATCAATCCAATGTAACCATAGAATTTTGGTTAGTCTAAAAGCTGTCACCCTGGGATTTTCTTGCATGTGCAAGCATTACTGGAAGGAGTCTAAAGAATTGGCCCTTGGAAACCCTTTTTTGTGGGGAAAAAAAAGCCAGAAAACATGAGTTTTCTGAGAAGGCTGAATGATTTTTCTTAAAGACATTCTTCAGTGAGGTGGGGAAGCATTTATCTGAAAGTCAGTTATTTTGCCAAATTTTGAATCTCCTCCTCAATATCTTTGTAATGACAGGCCAGGAAATCTGTGGGCAGTTTTACCAGCAGTAGTTTTGCCTAATTTCAACAGAAAAAGAAAAAAAACAAAAAAAACCCCAAAAAACAAAAACCAAACCAAACAAACAAACAAACAAAAAAACCAAATAAAACCCACCCACATTTTAGCCTATTTTCTTACTTTGAGACACAGTCAACAAGTTGATGTAAGTTAAGATAATGAACACTGAAGGTATTTAATTTTGTTAGCCAGGTATGTACACTTAGCCAGGTGCATAACACTGTTCTTGTACTTGCACGTGTGACAGGATTCCCTCTTGATCTCTAGCTGGCCATTGGCTCCTCCCTTGAAGACTGACTGAAGAGCAGTAACATTTAGAGGTCATATTCTAATCTCATGGGGCAGTATCACAGATGGTAGAAAACACTTGGCTGTGGAGACAAGCAGTCATGCTCCCTTCTAGGTTTCTGTCTCTTTTTAAATCCATTTTTAAAGTGTAATTGGGAAGGAGTAATCACTGTTTTGTGAAGTATTATCAAGGTCTATGATCCACGTTTGTGCCAGAGAGTCTGGGAGCTTGGCTCTTTTAACTTGTGCTAGCACAGGGCAAACATGAGAAAACAGAAATTACTTTGTTTTAACATAAAATCCCACTGATAGGGACCTGGACAAGCTTGAGATGTTGGCCCATGGGAATCTTATGTGGTTTCACAAGACCAAGTGCGAAGTGCTGCACCTGGGTTGGGACAACTCCCAATATCTGTACAGGCTGGGGATGAACAGAGAGGGAGCAGCCCTGGGGAGAAGGACTTGGAGCTGCTCGTGGAGGAGACATGACCCAACAATGTGCACTCACAGCCCAGGAAGCCAAATGTATTCTGGGCTGCATCCAAAGCAGAGTGGGTAGCAGGGCGAGGGAGCGAGTCCAGAGGAGGACCAACTAGGTGAGCAGACAGATGGAGCACCTCTCCCATGAAGAAAGGCTGAGAGAATGGGTTTGTTCAGCCTGGAGAAGAGAAAGTTTCAGGAGGACATAACTGAGATCTTTCAGTACCTGAAGGGAGCTTACAAGAAAGGCTGGAGAGAGTATTTACAAGGGCATGTAATGATAAGACAAGGGGGAAGGACTTGAAACTGAAAAGACAGCAGGTTTAGATTAGATATGAAGAAAAAAATATTTACTGTGAAGGTGGTGAGGCACTGTCACAGGTTGCCTTGAGAAGCTGTGGATGCCCCATTCCTTGAAAAGTTCAAGGCCAGGTTGGATGTGGCTCTGAGCAATTTCTCATGACAACATGGGGAGCTGAAGCGAGCCTCCCTCAATCCCTCACCCTTCTGCAGACCACTGGCTTTACTTGGCAGTTCAGTGACCACTTATTATTGTGGAGCATCTTCCCAGTTTTTCAGGTGGCCAGCAGTCAGTCAGCCCCATCTGAGAAATGGGAGAATTGTGTCTCTGCGGGGTTTGATAACTGATACATTTTGCAAAAGAACCCAGAACCATCAGGGGAAGTGTTTATAAAGCAATTGGAATAACTTCCCTGTAGTGCTTTCCCAGACTCTTTCAGCCTCACAGCTCTCTTAGATATCTTTTCCCTCTCATCCATTTTCATTTTCTCAGGTACTTGGGTAGCCACTTCTGAAGTCTACTGCTCAAAAAAATTCTTTCTGATTTGCAGGGGGTTTATCCCTGCACATTGTACAGAGCCAGAAATCAGTCTCCAGTGAAGGATAAAGTCTATCCCTTAATTGCCTTTTAACCCTTCCCTTAACTTAGGCTTAAGTGTATAGAGGAGATACAAAGAAATAAGTTATAAACTCTTCAAAGAATAAGAAATGCAACTTTGCTGGGAAAATACATTATAAATACCTCACCTCTAAATACAGTGATTAAGAATCAACAATTTTTTTTTATCCACTCTAACACCAGAGTTAGGTAATACCATTTAGTTATTGAATGCTGAGTCAAAATATTTTCTGTGTTATTGATTGTTGAGTCAAAATATTTTCTGTGACGGGTCACAAAATGGTTTTGCAGCATTTCCATACAGCTGGAGAAATAATCATACAAGCAGAAGGGCAGCAGCTGTGACATTTCAAAGTCTTACCCAGAATGGAATTCTGTAAATGTAACAGATGTCTAAAAGTCCCCATCATCTGTCCAGTCCACCCCCTCACCCCTGCCACCATCTCTTTCCCTTTCTTGACTTTATATATGTTAAATAACAAGTAAGACAAATTACTGATGCAGTATAGTTCTGGTTGCCCATTTATATTATCAAATATTTGGAAGAAAATCTATCCATATAAAAAAATAAAGTAGAAGTATTTTATTTGTCTTAGAGGTTGGAAGTCTCAGCTTTAAGTATTAAATTGTGCTTTAAGAATGCATCAACTGTGGACATCCATTTGAATCCGGTAATTCAAGGCTGTGCTGGGAAACAAGGACTGAAAGGAAACCACTAAAACTGGAAGTGCAGAGCAGCCATTGACTAACTTTCAGCCCACCAAACAACTGAATGGACTGTTTGCCTTTTTCAGCATATACCCAAGTCTCACAGGCCATAACTGCTTGCATGCACTTTGAAAATTATTATCCTGAGATTGCAAGTTTGAAGACTATGGATGAATTGCAGGAAGAGAAAATGACATAGCAGGCAAGTGCAACCAGCATAGTGATTTTTAGGAGGAAAATTTTTAGTGACTTGCTCTCTGCTTTCGGGAATAGTTTGAGTTTGCACAGATTTTCTTGAACAATTCTAATTTAGAGCATTTTTCCTCACACAAAATGGACATTATTTTTAGTTTACAATTTTTCAACTAAAGCAAAAGAACAATTTATTTATCACTCTTAAATGTTGTTATATATATTTCACATAACAGCATTCATATTTCACCCGGTATTTCATCCTCTCAGCAACAGTATAATGCAGAACAATACTGACCAGCATAGGTTTTGTTGTTCTTAAACTTTGATTTTCTTCTTTGATTTATTATGAAGCATCTTTGCACTACAGGTACTCAATTTACCAACTTTTGCAGGTAGTTTCTCCATGGCCATCTTCAACAATAAACTCCTTTTGACTTCAATGGCATCAAGAATGTGTGTTCGGCAGAATAAAAAAAAAAAAAAAACTAGAGCACACAAGCACTCAGAAAGCAAGAACACTGAGCAGATGGCAGCTTCAGATGTGCAATCTGAGAATCCACTGGTTTCATTTATATCACATAAAAGTAGCTGAAGGCATCTATTGGTGATTTTGCTGTGCCAAAGTCTGAGGCTGCAGCAATGAAGGATGTGTATTCTGAAGGATTTAGCAGCCCTGTGCAGAGCTCCTGTTCTTGGAGCTCAGGTTCTTTGGTCCATCTCAGGCACAGACTGTCCAAGATTCCCATTGCTTTCATTGGCATCAAAGTGGGTTTTGGTTTATTCAGATTGGAAAACTTCTTTCTGGCTCCTGTGTCAGTGCTGGGGCTTTTGAAATCTGGTCATTTATTTGAGATGTTCAGACCCTCTGAATGGCAAGTCTGTACTGCAGTGATTTGCATGCATGCTCAGAGGACAGAAGTGTGTGTGGGGAATGTCTCCTGGCCAGCAGAGGCTGTTTATATTTATGACCTACTGACAACACAGGGTAGGCACAGGTGTGCCAAAGTAAGGGGAGTCTTCTGAGGTACCTTATGTCACAAGGCCTTACCCAGAAAGGCTCCAGTAGGAGGCTCTGCCAGCTGATCCCCATTAGCACAGCTCAGTTCAGTGGACAGGTGAGCTTCTACCAGCAGGCACGGCTTGGCACCTTTTGCTAAGCGATCCGAGTGCATGGCGAGGCTGTTGGTGTTGCTAAGGCGTTAGTGAAATACCCAGAAGGGAATTCTGCCTTAATGGAAGTTATCTCACAGTCACTGTGCCCACCCAAACTTATCTTGTCTTCTTTGTCCTCCTGTACTGAGCAGTGCAGCCACCACCACTTGTACCATGTCAAAATGCCTACAGGGAGCCGTGTAGATGAAGCATAGTCAGCTCAGGCTGAACCCAGGCAAGACTGAAGTGTGTCTGACTGAAAAGGAGAAACACTTTGAAGAGTTGGCCAAAACGCTGTCACCACCTTTCCTCAAAGATATATAGCCCTTATTTGTCAGAGTTATGGCTGACTCCTCGTTAGACATGGCTGATCAAATTTGCAGCAATTCCCAGAAATACTTTCTCTCACTTTCAGCTCACTAGGAAACTCCGTCATTTCCTTGTAGATGGACATGTCATCCCAGTGATTCATGCAGTTGTCACCTCCATCCTGAGCTCTTGTAACAGAAGTGGAATCCTAAACCTGTGAATAGATCCAGAAGGTAACTGCTAACTTTTTCCATAGTGTAAGGTGCTTTTAGCACTGAGTGTCTGAACTCAAGTCCCTCAGCAGGCTTCCGCTTTCTCTCAGTACCTGTTTACAGCCTTGGCCATAATTTCCAAAGGAACTGAAGAAATGTCAGAGTAAGGTGGATAGCTCAGATGTGCTTTAGATCACGGGGTTCAGGAAAAAATGTGGCAGAACTACTTGCAAAATCAATCTAGTTTAGCTTTGTAGTGTCTGTACAAGCTCTTGCCAAGGTATGCTGCTGTGGGATGCTCTTCTGGATTCTGATCATCTTGATGAAATATTGGTGTTTTCCCTATGTGATTGGGTGGGGGAGGAAAGGAGCTTATTTCCACATATGACACAATTCAACAGCTGTTTTTATTCCATAATCCCCTCTTCCTTTCACCCCCAGAAAACAAAACAAAATGAAACCAACCCCCCAAAAGCACCCCATAACTTAGTGAATCTTGATCCCACAGACCATAGGCAGAGGCAACCAAGGACTTTATTATTGCTTTTGATGTTCTGTGGAAGAAATTCGGATAGTGCCTTGTTCTGCTTAGGTTTTAAGGCTTAGTAGCTCAGTTTTTTACCTTCAGGCTCTTTTCAGCTTCAGTTGCATTTATTTCAAGGGAGGCCATAAAGGCTTTCAAGTACTCTGGGGTTTAAAACAATTTGAATTCTAGAGTTCCGTGAGTGAGACCTTCTGAGTGCAGAAGTTCATGTGATTTATTCACATGGACCACAATTTGTTTCTGCTTAAATACTGAGAAGTTCTCTGCTGCTTCATACTCAATTTGAGGTTGTAAAGACAGCCTACTTCTCATGCGATAACAAAAATGTTGGAGCTTGTCAAGTAAAGCAACAGTTTCCTTCGGAATGAAAACACAGGAGGGTGGAAGGAGGCTGTATTTAGAAATTGCTTTTAAAACAGTGAAATAGTTTAACATTTAGGTTTATTTTGACAAGTGACTAAATACAAGGGAGTACAGGTTAAACCACTGTAGAGAGGTTGGTTTCCATATGATAGTAAAGAATGTGAATAAAAGTAAATTAAACTGAAAGGAATACTCCATCAAAATGCATGTTTTTCTTTGAAAAAGAGGGATAGTAATGGTTGACACAGAAAGCTTAGGTGAAAGTGAGGATACACAGACTGTTACTGCACTGAGGCCAAAAGGCTTGCAAGAGTAAGTAAATTGCATGGGGAAAATGCTTTTGGTCTTCAAATTATAAATCACCCTTGAGTCAGTATCCCTGTCACAAGGAGAATTCATGAGCCAACTGGCTTGCCAGCAACCTTTTTCATTTTAGAATATCTTACAGAGCTAAGAGGCCAACAGCCATATATTTTACCTAGCTGTATGGACCAGACTCAGGTCCCAGAGATGTGCTTGATCCTATAAGTTGTGAAGCACCAGCAGGGAAACGGGCTGCTGCTTTGGATTAAACTGAGCAGCAGACCTGACCAGAAATCATGACAGAAATCCAGCTGTAAATCTATGGCTAACACACATTTCTAGGGAGAAGAAGATTAAAAGTCAATTTGCACGAATCGGGGGTTGTTTTCTTGGTTGTTCATGTGGGTAGAGAGCAGTTGTGTGTCTTCCCTGATTTCCTGTTCCACCACCATTCTGGCTGCATTCATTGCTGGCTAAGAGACATACATTGGCCAAACAAATCCTTGCTGTGCTTTGGGACAACCTCATGCATCTGATGAAAGCAACTAGTTCACAGAGTAGAAGAAATAAAGGCTGGTGGAAAACATGTATTTATGTATGACTGTCAAAGTTTTGGGAATAGAGCCTGCCTTTTGGCTCTGTGCATTCAGCAAGTTGGGCTAGACAATCTTTCAAGGTCTCTTCCAGCCTGGGATGTTCTGTGATTCTATAATGAAATCAATGGTTCACTCTATGTCCTGTATGTAACAACTGCAAAAAAAAAAAAAAATAGGGAGAAATAATCATTCCAAACTGCTGTTCTTGTAGCAAAACTGGGTGGACAGACAGGCAGAAACATCCAACACAGATGCTACTGGTGGGAGCCACTCATGGGAAGAGCCATTTTCCCACTCATAGTGACTATTGCTGTGGAAATTGTCCCAAGCAGATCCCATGAAGCTGAAATCATTGTTCTTCTTTTCTGCCACACATGGAGGAATTTCTACAAGAAATCCAAATTTCTCCATGTAAAAAGAGCCTAATATAAATGGCAAATAAGCTCAGAGAGAAAGAGAGATTAGTTCAAAACAAAAAAGCTAAAGGATCTCACTTTCTTAGTTGCCATGGATTAGAGAAGTGTTCTGCCTGAGTTTACAGCCAGTGAGAAGAAGCAGCTGGGGCTAGACAGAGAGCTACTGCCCACACTTTTTCTACTATTTTCATACATTTTGGAGATTCCTGTAATTTATGGTCAGAAAAGATTATTAGTCAACTTAGTCTGACCCACTTTTTCTTTAATTCTGACTTAGTCCAGTAACTTGTCTTTAGTTGCAAAACAATTCCTCAATCTGAAGACATCAAGAAATGCAGATTCTACCACCATCTGGACCAGGGTTTGTTTTCCAATGATCAGTCATCCTCCCAGTTTTTAAAAGAAAAGTGTGTCATTTCACAAGCATCTTCCTTAAGCTTCTGGTCATTTACTACAAATGATTTTTTTCCTGGTATTTTCTCTAGATGAGCATAATTAATGGAGACATCTCAGTCTCATTCTTCCCACCTGAATTAATCTCTGGCAACCTGAATCAGGAGTAAAGCTGTCTAACAGTGTCCATGGAAAAACATTGGTTTAAGTCAAATAAATGTTGGTTTAAGTCAAATAATTCATTGTAGTGTTGCATTTTGCTTAGCACAGAAGACTCTCTACCAACACCACCCTTCTTTAGGGATCTGAGGCAGTCACTGTAATTATTGCCAGTGCTCCTAAAACCCAAAAGGTTAATAAAAAAATTAATTGCATATTTTCTTTAATGATAAATTTGCATTATTTTGAAGATTATATTTTTATTGTTATTGTTGAAATCTGGAAAAGATTCATCAAGGTAGTCTCAAATTATACTTTACTGTTTTTCTAATTATTCCTTCATTCAATTATTTTAGTGGCAAAATGGAGTGTACAGAGGGAAGAGGAGAGGCAGTAAAATCACCAAGATAAAAGCTTGTGAAAATTCTAAATATTTTGGAAATATTTTAACAGAATATGGTTAGGGAATGAAATGCCATTCCCTTTCAAAGCTTAGGAAATATACATTTTTTTTAGATTTTCTAAGAAGTCTTCACCAAATCTTAGTCCTTTCAAGTGTCATGAATAAGGACAACTCCTGGGGAATATGGAACTAAGCTGGTTTGCCCAACAGATCCTCTTAGGGATATCATAAAGAACATCTCTCGTGTGACTTCCTCAGATCAGGGAAAGCTGCTGTATTTGCTGCTTCCCTCTTTTCCTTCCTTTGTGGAGCAGTAACACAGTGGAGTCTTTTCTCAGGGGTGTCACAAAAAATGAATACATGGATCTAATGACTATAGCTCACACTGAGGAAAAACAACATTCCCGATCAGCTGAGCAATATGAATTGTTTAAGCTTCCAGCATGAGAAGAGTTCTTACTACCCAGTAAGACTTCAGTAGTGTAGGAACAGCTACATTAGAAATTAGAAAAGCACTCAGAGTAAATAGCAGTAAAATAATTACAGTCCCTGAGGAAGGGCTTAGAATTTTGCTTTAATATTAAAAGCAGGACCTTGTTAGGTGAGCTAAAGGAGTAATGATGCCTTCATCCTTTCCCAATGATTCACACTGAATCCTGATTGTCCAGTGTAGTTTGACATTAACGAAAGTAAATAAATCCACAGATATCTCTGTCACTGATTTAATCTAATTGGTTCTGATTACAAATCAAGGACTTCTGAGAATGTCATGGTTTGTTCAAGGAAAAAGGTTGGACACCTTTGAATCTGAGTGCCTGTATTTTATTCTTTCCCACAGCTCAGAGGTAGACCCAGTCACCTGTGCTAACTGTTTTGCAAAAGCATTTGAACTCAAACATTAACCCCATTACAAATACCAGTCAGTTTTAAACAATGCATTTCTGTGGTGCTCTGCCTGAACAAGGCCTACATGTGCTGCACTCTCCTCCTCCAAAGGAAGGCCAGGTGGCACTGTTGCAAAAATTCTTGCTAACTCTTTCAACCTGTGTGTAAATTGGTATTCCTTGAAGAGCTGCTTCTTGTCACTTGTGAGACATTGTTTTATAATTCTCCCCTGTAAAAATTGCTTTCCTTGCTTTAATCTCTCTGTGAAACCATTGTAGGTAAGTTTGCTGTCACAGCAATCTCACAAAATACTGTAAAATGCCAAGATACTGTGCTACAGACAGGTTCTTAGCACATAACCCTCCAAAAACATCCTACCACCCAGTCAAAAAGGGGTGGCACTTTTTCTCTCATTTCCCTTGGCAGTCTCTTCAAAAACTATTTAAAATAATTCCATTGTGGATTATTTTGCTTGAAATTAATTTACTGGAAATCTTAACTCTCTTGCCTACAATCATATGGCAGGAGCAGTAACAGAACTGAGGTGGGACCATAAGTAACCACAGGAATCTATTCCTCTTTCCTTCCTTACATGGCCTAACCTACATGAATAGTAGCTTGACATGACAGGTGCTGCTGCAACTGTAGATTTTCCCAGGGCTCTGTTCTGACCTCTAACATCTGACAGAGTCTTTTTGCTCTTGCTGGTTTTCTAAGCACTTAAAAAACAGCTGTCATTATCAGCTGAAGTGAAATTCAGATAAATGAAGATTTCCTTCATCCAAGACAATGAAGTTTCACACAGAGTCTGCACAGAACCTGCTGGGTGTGTTTCACAGGCTGCCCAGAGCCCAGGAGCAATGCTGTGCTGGGTTAGTAATCTAAGGTCACCACGAGTGCTCAGCTGCGACCACAGCCACCTCCTGCTACTGAGAGTGTTTCTTTGTACACTGTTGGAGAACCAAATGTCTATACAAATAACCTTTCTCACACTTTTATGAGGAAATTGCCCAGCATATCAGAAGATGAGGGTTTTCAACTCGAGCTCATTTCATTTCAAGCCAACTGCTGTTTCTGTGCTGCTCAGTGAGCACAACCCGTTCAATTTTAATTTCGTTGCAAACAAACAAAGATAACTAATAACATACGCTTTAGAAAGACTTTTTCCTAGAGCAAGATGTTTGCCAAAACCCTTTGCAACCCAGAGCTAAGAGCAAAAACTGTACTAAAAACTCATGCATGACCCTGGGGAGTGCTGTGCTCTGCTTACAGTGCTGTCCTTTCCTTTGGGCAAAAGGTGTTCTGAGCCACTCACTGTATCAGTTCTCACCTACCTGGCTCCCACCTGGGTTTTAAACAACGGCAGGAATGTAACAATCAGTTCCTTGGAATGGCTCCATAGTCCACTCTAATCTGTTATTCCATCTCTGCATTAAATCTCTCAGAGGAAACAACCTACCTCCTCAGAAGCAACAACTAGAATTTAAAAGGTCAAAAAACCAAGGACTTTCTTCTGGACTTTTTTCTTGAGTTAATATTCCATAGCGATGTCTATGCATCTAATGTAATAAAATGAGATCACAAAATGGAGAATTGTACAGACCTAAGGTGGCTGATTTGCAACCAAATGTTAGACCTGTAGGAAAATTCCTGAATATTCTAGTTAGTATTAATCTTACCTAAATGATCTTTTTTAATCAGTGTCAAGAAAGCAAGACTCTACTGACTTAAATGGGACAAATGTCTGGCCTTAGATTTTCTACATAGAGAGTTTTCAAAATTAGCTAAAAATTGAGCTAAGCCAAGCAACCCAAGACCCCAAAGCTTTGAGGGAGCTTCGGTTGGAAGACAAGTTTTGCAGCTGGTCTCTGATCTGAAATGAGCAAGCCCAAACATAGAATAAGATCTCCTGTGAATGCTGAAGGAAATTGTGTTTGCATCCAGATTCAGGCTTTACAAGTTGGGCCCATCTCCAGTGGCGCAGGTGAAGGCCAGAAGTGTCTGCCTGCTGCTGAAGGAGGCAAAAAGCCCCCCAGCACTGTGTGCTCTGAGCTGCCTGCGTGTAAGGGCACCAGCACAGCAGGGGTGAGCCCACAAGGTGTCTGTGGTAAACTGCTTTGCAAGAGCTGAAAGCAGTGAGCACCTTCTGTAGAGCCATAGCAGGTTATTCTGTGGGTGCTGCAAAACAACCTTCTAATTCCTGTCAGGGGCTGCAAATGCTGCCTTTGCAAAATGAGTGTTAGGCTTTGAAATCAAGTTCACACTGGTTCCCACTTACACATATTGGCTTGCACACTCTATCAGCACCTGCAGTTCTCACTTGTCACCACTTCTTTCACACCTGGAAGCTCACGTTGCTAGTCTATGATTGCTACTCAGCTACAAGGAGTAAGTGTAATGTCAGCAAGCCTTAGATAAATCCCTTTTGATACAACAGGCGTCTTGTTAAGAGTCATCAACATGAACACTGGAAAGAGAGGGATGTTTGCACCTGAAAGGCCGTGGAGAAGAAAACATGTTAGAGTTATGAAGTACATATATCATTTATGGTGTTTTACACCTGTAAAGGGAAGTCTGCTCTATAAACCCTCATAGATAAAACCTATCCACACGGTGGGGTAGTAGTTATTACTTGTGTGTTGCACGGAAGAAAACACGTCCACAGAGTTATGAGTTATCCCCCAATTTGTGTGTTCATGTGCCATACACAAAAGTAAACAACAGAAATAAGAATAAATATATTTCCTTGTTTAAAAATCTGTTCAGTACTGTAGGCAAAGCAATTATTTTTTTAGGTCATAATGTTCACTCATGAGAAAAGAAATTTACCCATGCTTCCCACGAGCCTCTTTCTCCACCACGCATTCCAGCTGAGAATCTTTGGGCACTTCATAGGGAGCAGTGTATCTCTTCACGCTCAAGAATCATCGGGTTTCCTCTGATTCTTAGAAAACTTTTATGGCTCCCTGAGGAGAGGAGCAGGCTGTGGCCACAAATAGTGCAACTGTGATAATTTGCACCTTGAGTGCAATGCAAAACAAACAAACAAAAAAATCTTTTTTGCAAAAATTAGCATAAAAACAAAAAAAAAAGACTCAGGTTCATCTAGTGGTTACTTCCACTGGAAGGTTAAGTCACATTTATGTTTGCTTGACTTGCAGTTCAAGGCATGTCTAAGTGTCTGTGTAGAAAAGGCAAAATGGTACCTTGCTCCCTTCATCACCTCCATGACCTGCCTGCCTTTTGGTTCCCTTCCAGAGCGTGGAACCCCTTCCAAAGCGTGGCTTCCTTTGCCTTGACATGGGCTAACAGTGAGCAGAAAACAGGAAGGCAATGGAGCTTGGCCACCACGCAGTACAGCCACAGCTGGCACCACTCGTCACAGCACATGGAAGGGATTGTGACTTTCAGGGGATGTTCTCTAGGACTGGACACTTTTGGAGCCTGTGCTCTAAATGTTTGGGCTGACAGCTATGTCTGGCTTTACTGTGGGCAAGGGAAGGAACAGTACTTGAACTGTCTGTGTAAATCTGTTCCTTGACGGATTCTTACTGTTCTCACCAACACCCACGAGGATGAACAACATCAAAACCAATCAATAAGCAATAGCTAGATATCCAAGTTCTTAGCAAGTCCAAGACAGCACTCACTCCACATTTTTATGGGTAGAAAGTCAGAGATGAAAACCCCCTTGTCAATCGTTATTGACGATATGACTGTGACACCAGCAAACTTTAATCACACAATTGAAGTGCTGAAACTCCTTTTAAATTCTCTTGCCTGCTGCAGCTAAGTAAGGAAAGCAATTAAACAGTGACCAAGTAGTGGTTTCAGATAGCATATTTCCTTGATTCTTGATTGGTTTTAAGAAACTTTATAGGAAATACCATGTAAAATCTTTCACAAGAGCCATGGAGTGTGACCCACACAGGATAGACAAAGGCATGTACCCCAGCATTTCTTCAAAGGGCACAACAACCCAAAGCAACTATGTCAAACCATGTCAGCCCTGGGGGCTGCTGCCTAGCAAGCCATGCAGTGTGCAGAGCAGGCTGAGCAGGCAGTGGCAGCTGGCAGGAACTCAGAGGGACTAGAAATAGCTGCAGGGAGACTTTGAGGGAGGACTGAGGAACTGGAAGGAGCAGGTGGGAGAATGGACTGATCGCAGAGGGGAAGGTGGGACAGAAAGGAGATGCTTTGAGACTGAAAGATGCTGCTACAACTCTGAAGTTTTAGCTTCCTGTTCAGTTACATGGAAGATAGGTCTTCACTGGAGTCAGCATGGACTCTGGTAACATGAATCTGGGTGTGTAAGTCAGCCTACTCTACCTCTGTCCCCACTGGATCTTTCAGGAGTGAGTGTCAAACAAGTCTGGGAGTGGATCACAGTGCAGCACTCGTGTGCAAACAATCTGGTCTCCAGAAAGGGTGGAAGAGCTCACAGACAGGCAAACTGTGGGACAGCACCACCATACAGTCAGCACTCTCAAGGGTCAGTTTGTGTTATCACAGCAAATTAGGCACCATTTTACAGTGAAAATAGGAACTGTACTCCCCCAACGTGCCACTAAGCTTCATAAGCGGATCAGAGAGGAGTGGAAACAGTTTCTGTACAGGAGGCCGAGCTCATTCTGCTAAACCAACCCCAGTTCAGCTGCCAGCACCACACACATATATAAAATTTCACTGCTAGAAAAGTTGGGACATTGTGCCATGGTGTTTTTCCAGGACTTTACACATCAGCTTATCAGCACATCTGAAAATACCTAGAAATTTTGAGGGCGGTAATGAAATGGAGACCAGCCTGGGCTGGGACTCTTTGTTGTGGTTAACAGGGCAAATAAATGAGCTGTGAACTGTGTTATGCCACTCTCATTTCACTGTGCCCTTTATTCAGGGCTTTGACTGAAAAACACTATATAAGGCCCAGAAGTTTTACCGGTGTTTAATTAAGTGAGTGTGGTAGTTGCTAACAGTGAAATTAATAGTAATGATTTTTTGGATTAAATGTTAATATGCACACAGGAGCAAAAACACTTTTGAAAAAAGCAGTTTGTAAGTCTAACATTACTGTAGTTTGACACAGTAGTAGCAAAGATAGCAAAGTAATAGCAAAGATGTTGAAAAATTTAATTTTTTAATAGAAGTCTGCAATTGACACCCAAAGGAAATGTCAATGGGGATGGTATATAACACTCGTAACAAATTAACTGAAAGAAACAAAGGAAATGCAATAGAGAACAGGAGAAATGGGAGAAAGGAACCTAAGGAATGGAGTAAAAAAGGCAACAAAATGAAGAAAAGAAAGACATGCCAATTCAGAACAGCATGCCCTTTAAAGGAAAAACACTGAAATCGTACAAGAGTAATGTCATGCAGACAGCTGTAAATTATTTTTCATTTGTGATGGAGATTACTGAAGTTGATTTTTCAATCTTTTCATTTTTCTGAATCACACTAAAAAATTATCAAAGAAAGGTAGGGATGAAAACCAGGGTAATATTTATGGCAAGCAAATGCATGCATCAAATAGCAAGGACTACAAAAGCTCTTCAGAAAATTCAGTCTGGCTTCAACAGGATATTCTCACTCCCTAAGGAGCATCACTACACTTCTCTGCACAACATCCTACCCTGCTGCCTGGCTGTCTTGTTTAACTCACTATAAAGCCTGCAAATTCTTCAATTGCTGGGCATTTTTTTAATATAAGATTGGCAGAAGTCCCTCAGGATGGGAAGGCTCCAATTGCTGCATGATTCAGAGATCAAACTATGGTAGCACTGTACAAGATGTCTCCTTATTTATACTTCAAAGCATGTGAAGAGACATCAAATATTCGCTCACACACTCGTCCTTCATCATTGTCAATTGCAACTCCATTTGTAGTAGGCAGAAGAATTACCAAATCACTTTCTCCAGAGACAAAAATATTCTTACAGACAGGGCAAAGTTGAGCAAGAAATGTTGTACACATTTTGATGGAAGGGAAGACTGACTTTGAACCAGCAATGTGCATTTGTTTCCTCACTGAGGTCAATATCTGGGCATAGAACTTGGGGAATTGACACTCCAGCATTGCCAAATAAACAGAAAATGTAGTGTTATTTCTCCATACACAGTAGAGCAAATCACAAATCTTTTATTAACTTCAAAACACTTAATTCTCAGTAAAGGGCTATTTACAACACTTGAGTATTTAAAAAGCTAACAAATTGGGTGCAAATTGCACTAAAGCTTTCTCTAATAGTCCCTGTGTTGTTCTAGTGATGCAGGGAGTGTTGACCATCACTGAAGCTGTGGATTAACAATCTTTCCCTCATCCTTGCAGAGGTCTTTAATGCCCAGTTTGTCCCAATTTACCAGATAGAGTAGGTACCCTTCACATCTGAGAGTCTGAGGTGAGCAAGATGCAAATTTCATTGCTCAATACAGCATTAGACGGCCAGGAATTGAAACCATTGATAGTAGCCTGGCCTCTCTGGCCTGATATGTGACAGGAAACACCTGCCCCACATTCAGGATTGCATGGAGAGCATCTTCCAACCAGGGAGATATCCCACCAGTCGGAAGGTGTGGGAGACTGTGTGTACACAGCCTGCAAATGGGGCTCATAGGCTAGCTTGATGAAGATCTTGATCAAAGAAGAGAAAAACAGCAAAAGTGAATTTTATTAGCTAAGTTATTTGCAAGCCACAGTTAGCTCATTCGTTATGGGGTCAGCTCCAACCCCCCAGGCATTCTGGATCCTCCTAACTGTTTGCTTTTGACCTCTAAAGCACAGTAGCTACCTCCTGTGACCACAGATCATAAAGTTGCCTTGAAGATAAAAATTATGGAACCATGCATTTCCTTCCTGAGAGGAACAGCTGTGCTATCGCAAATAAATTTGTTTAGAGCTCGTGGTCAAATGAGCCAGTTTAACATTGTCAGTGTGCTGCATTCCTGAACAACACAGACATGAACTTCTGCTTGGTGGGGTGGGAGGATGCTTTCCTCAGTTCTGGGGCTTTGTGGTTGAAGTACTGAGATTCTTTCAGATTAGATTTAGGGATATATTCTGTGATAGATTCACAACTCAGTTTTGTTCCTGTGGGAAAAATGAAACAGAAGGGCCTCTGTGTTATACTACTGAGGTTCTTTGATAGTTTCAGATATTTTGTGAGGCTTGGCATCTGATGTTCAAATTCTTTCTAATGAAGAGCCTATAAAAACAAGCTTTGATGATAGTAAATACTACAAATTATGCGGTAATGAAGACAGGTTCCACGGGTAACCATATTTTTGAGCAGCTTTAATTATACGCAGAGTATATCTGTAATAACTTGTTTCCATGTCTTTTAAAAATGTCACATCATCTAGACTTAATTTTACTAGTTCTTTGCACATGCAAAAGGTTTTGCACAAGAGATACAACACACTTAGGGAAGTGTGCAAGGTTTCCCTCCAGCTCAAATACCCATTGTAGAAGCTGAAGAAAACAGTATAAAGTCTCCAAATGTCCTTTGCTTTTGGAAAAAATAGGATGGAAGTTTTCATTTTAAAGGTTGTGTGGTGAGATTAATGGTGCTTCCTGCCAGAAGCACTGCAGAAAGGCATCTCTTCTGACACTAACGTAGCTTTGCTTTCACTGTTCCAGGGTATTTATACATTCACAGTAATCATAGAGCAAGCCAATTCAGGGAGGCTTAGAAATGGTTGATTTGCATCATAGCTAAAAGTCAGAGATCATGTGAACAGCAGTGCCCTGAGAATCCAGTGCTAATTCGAATAATATTTCAAAACCTTATTTTGCTAAGTGTCATTCAGGAGATTTGTGCAGAAAGCTTTACTAAGATAAATCTCGGAGATAACATTATTCTTGTTGCCTCTGATGTATGCAGGAGTTGATAACAAGCTGATTTCCTTTTTCTGATGGATGATTACACACAACAGATGTTTTAATTTGGTTATATCTATGAGATAAGCATAATGCTGTGTTAAGTCCAAACACATTTTATAAGTTTTTCAAAACATTTTACAATGAATGTAACCTTTTGGAAATGTCCTTGCTTGAGACTGCATGCGTTCTCATAACGGTGCAAATTATTATTAACAAGTTGATTATACAAAAGAGGAAAAGTGCATTTAACAGTAGCTATAATTCTGTACTCTGTGATAGCCTAAATTAAGAGAGAAATAAGATTCAAGCAGTGATACAGGGCACAGCAGTTTCACACTGCTCCAAAGAGGACGCTCTGTTCTTCAGCCAATGATACACAAGACAAGCAGAGCTTTTATCAAGAATGCTGAAAGGCCAATACTCCATGCCAAGCACCCTCAATTTGAAAATTAGTAGGCAAATGTCAGTTTTGTGAGCAGAGTGCTGCAGGGAACAGAGGTTTTGAGTTTCAAATAATACAGGCTTGCAAAATTTGACTTGATTTGAACTGAAAAGCCAGAATTTCTCTGAAAAATAAACCTCTTGCTTTACGGTAGTGAAATCAAAGTGTTGTATGTTGTCCCCATGTCTATTTTTTTATATGTAACATGACGAGAACAAAAAAAATTCAAAACAAATAGTCTGCTTCAAAACAAAACCCAATCTGTATCGCAACAAAAACATCAAAATGGGACATGTCAGTTTTTCAAGCAGATTTCCTATTTTTATTTTGAAATTAGTTATGATGAAACTTGTTCAGAGTCATCAATGTTTTTATTTGGGTCAAGCTACTTAATCCAGTTATTTCACGAATAGTTTCAGTAAGGCAATATCAGCATACTACATAGCTGGTTGCCTTGTGTCACTCCAAACAAAAATCACAGGCATTAACTCCAATGATTGCCAGGGGGTAAAGCAACTTGTAGCTTACTTTATGCGATGTATACAATTCAAAGAGCATTTTCATCAGGATTCATGTCACAAAAAGTAGATGTTTGGACTAATTATGCTCCCTATCATCAGTTCATTCTGTTTAGGAGGTTTTTAAAATACCTAGACTCCTTTCCCTCCTTGGATGACCAAGGGAATGTAGGTGATCTAATACCCTGCTGCCACCCTAATGGCAGTTCTGTTCATCCAGCATTTGTCCTCCATCCTTTGGTTCCTGAACCTGATCCAGGACTATCCCATTGCAGTCAGACAAACAGGGCTGGTCCATTAGATGGCACGAAAGGTGGTGGGCTGTCTCAGCCACCTCCCAGAACTCCAGTCCAAGGCTAACTTTTAGACAGCTAAAGGAAGGTGAGATGTCTCACCCTGCACCACATGTATCAACTCTACACCAGCATGAATATGATGTTGTGTTAGTGCAACTTAACACAAGTTAAGTAAGGCCTAAGTTAAGCCTTACTTAAATCTGAGTCAGTGGATCTGGGAACAATCTTGTTCTGGGATTCTTAAACAAAGCAACACTGGAGTTAATAAACTGATCAAAATAATTGCTTTATTGTGCACATCAGCAGTTTGTGGCTGTGAGCAGAATGGTTTTGAGTTCAGTATTTGTTAAGTACAGTGAAACGACAGTTTTTAGTAACAATGCATGTTTTGTAGAAGCTTGAAATTGTTCTTCTGTAAGAATAACGCTCTAGTTCACATGGGATTTTGACAGAAATATGATACTGAAAGCTAAAAAATAGTTGAAATAACAAAGAAAGATTGTTTATAGTTGTTAGTTTTATGGACTGTTTTAAAAGCTGTACTTGAAACCTGCAGCAAGAAGCAGTTAGTATGTCTTCACTAGGAGGCCCTGAGATACAAGAGGTACTAATTTGTTTGTGTTCTTGGTATATATTTCTAAGGCTCAGAAAGAAAACACAATATTCAGCACTTTAATATTTTGCCTTTCTAAGTGAGGAACTGAAAATAGCTGGTTTCCTTTACCCTGTCAGGCTGGAGTTTATTATTTACACCTTTAATCTCCTGCTCTTTGAAGGGGGCTCTTTCTCTGCCTCAGTCAGGCTGAGGTTAAATATTCACAGTTTCAATCTAGAAGAAACTGCTATGTGAAAACAGGGAACTGGGAACTATGAGCAAGGAAATGGAAAGTAAGGGCCAGCTTAGTCTTGTTTCATGTAGTTTGGTTGTCCAGGGAATCCCAATTTAGCTGCATTTGGGCCCTAACAGGGAGGTTTATAGTGCTCAGAAAGGCAAAATATGAGCTTTTGCTGATAAGCCTGTCTGGGATAAATCAAATTTGGCTTTACTTCAACTTCCACACAGGCTATTGGTGACAAAGATACTACTCTTCCACTGAAGATATCCAGGTAAGATTCTCCTTCCACACAAAAGCTTTCCAGTAACACCTCTCACTCTCGTGGGTTCTCTGAACATACAAAGCACAGCTGTAGCACAATCCTCACTGCATGATGTATCTGTGAAAATAAAGGCAGTGCTTACATGGAAATATCAAATTCCTGAAGTCCACTTGCAATAAACTCTTTACTTGCTGGGTAATGGGTGCCTTATCACCTCATGTGAGAGAAGGGGTGGTGAGGCCAGGCTGCACGCAAGGGTTTGAGCTTATTTTTTTACAGAAAGAGTCATAAAATATTGGAATGGTCTACATGGGGAGGTGGTGGAGTCACCATCCCTGGATGTGTTTACAAAGAGATTGGATGCGGCCCTCAGTGCCATGGTTTAGTTTAGTTGAGCTCTTGGGGCATGGGTTGGACTCAATGATCTTGAAGGTCTCTTCCAACCTGGTGATTCTGTGAAACCTGAACAGAGCCCTTCCCAAAGGCTGCACCTCCTGCAAGCCCCTCACCTACTGCCAGACCCTGGATGAGAGAGGCTGGGCAGAATATGCCCATGTGGGAGAAGAGCCATGGCACCCATGTGAGGGACAGAGATGCAAGTGAGGCAGAGGCCAGCTTGCCAAGTCACGCCCGGATCGTGAACAGGTTTGAATAGTAACATTAAATCTGTATTTATTTGCTTTTAAACTTCTTTTTCATGTTGGAATTTAGTCACCAAAAACTAACAGGAGAGTTCAGCACACACAGACAACTTTCTAAGCAAACAGTAACTCTTTGGCACCTGCAACTTGACAGCTACAAGGAGAGAGCAGTGTACAGCACACAGTAGATACTTATGGGGGTTGAGAAATGCTTTTGTTTAAGTGGATACTGAAAATGCAGTCACCTTCTAGCACAGAGCTGGTGCACAGGAAATGATAAGAACACTCCAGCCTGTGCTCAAAAGGGAGCCCACAACTTTTCATACCTCTGAAAGGTAGCGACTGCCACCTGTTTGCGTGAATCTTGACTATATTTAATGGGGGTGAGGGAGAGGAAAATGCTTTTGGAGAGGTTTGTGAGACTCTGTACCATAAACTGAGACTTCATGGTGAAAATAGGCATTTAGGGAGCATTTAAAACTGAATTTACATAAAATCACTATGTTTTTTTTAGTGTCTGTTACAGGCCAATTAAATTCTTTATGTAAACATTTCCGAATTCAGAGGTGATCTACGATTCAGAGCATAACTACATATATTCCCCCTAGGGCTTAGTCCTTTTTCTGAAATACCCAGATCTGCATCTCTAACTAGCCTTGTAACCAAGACAAAAGCGAATCACCAACATTTGAACAATCACCCCCAGATGATCCCCATGTGCATCGTTTTACCCTTCAATCAGTGCCCAGCTATTTAACTCAAAGAGGAAGGAAGACTGTGAGCTGAAAATGGGTCTCAATACAACTGCTGGCTATGCAGTGGCTGGATTTATACTGGCAGAGAGTTCAAGCTTCATTCAGGCTCAAAGCTGAATGGTTCTTACAGTCTCTGACTGGGCCACGAAAAGCTGGCATTACTGGTGTGGTCCTACTCCCTGAATCCTAGGTGCAATTTCCCCCCTGCAGAGAAGGCAAAATCTGTGGCAGAAGTTCCTTCGCAGAGGCATGAAGACAAACTTCCTTTGTGTCACAGACACAGCATTTGAGACCAAGGAGTGCACAACCAGCCTGTTTGGGAGCAAAATAAGAAGCAGGTGACAAGTTGTTCCAGTCAGCTCCAACATCTGCAAGCTGAGTGCCCAGCCAGTCTGTGTGAACATTTCCTGCTATTACCCTGACTTCAACCTCCCCTGCCCCCTGCTTTAGTTCATCTGGGGGTTACATCCTTCTTTCCGATACCAGTTCTGCAAAAGAGGAAACAGGCTGCAGCAGCATCGTTAAGGTCAGGGATACGGATGCGAGGAGGAGCTCTGCAAAGTCCCCATGTCCCAAAGGACACGGCTGGGTCCTTTTCAACTCTCAGGGAAAAGGAGCCCTCCGAGCTGGCGGTTTCCTGTCGACCTTGAGCCTCCTCGCAAGTCCCGGTGTGGCTGCGGGCGGGTGGCTGTGCCCGGTCCCCGCCTGGGAGGGAGGCAGGCGCAGGGATCCGGGCTGCACGTCGGGGCTGGCCCCGACGCGCTTGTGGTGGGAGAGCCAGACCTGAGAGGGGCTGGCCTCTGGCAGATGATTGACACCAAACTGGGTGAGGTTTCATGTTAAAAGGAAAAAAACAGAAAAAGGAAAGAAAAAGGGCGAGAGCAGGGGAGGGGGTGAATGTGGGAAGGGGGAGAAGGAACTACTGTAAGAGTAAGAAAGTCCTGCCCAGCTGTTTGCGAAGTTTAAGATTTCCTGTTTCCCCTGCAGCGCCGAAGTGAAGTTTCAGTGAGTCACTCGCGGTCCCGAGCAGCGGAGCGGCGCAGCCCCGCTCCCCGCCAG
>VXAC01004697.1:1550911-1644266 GCA_013399225.1 Rhipidura dahli | reverse complement strand
CCCTGCCCGCAGCTGCTGCGGCAGCTCCCGCACCTGGTGCCGGCCCGCCCCGTGCGCAGGGGGACGGACCGGACCGGGCCGGGCCGGGCGGGGAACCCGCGGCCCCTTGGCAGCGCACTCCGGCCGCCCGCACCGCCGCTGCCGCTGGGCACCGGCTGTCCCTGCACGGCCACCCGTGCCTCGGGTGGCTCGCAGAGCGAGGGCCTGTGCGTGGCCATAGAGCCCGCTGCTCCGTGGGTCTGCGCTTGGTTACTAACACTTGGGTTTCTTGTAAGTTTCTGCCAAGAGCAGAGTGTAGCCGCCACTGTGAGCAGTTGGACTGAAAAGCACTCGTTCCTCTCGCACTGACTGCGCATGTTGTTCGACTCTCTTTAAATGACACTTTACAGTCCTTACTTTGCTTTTACCAAGGCATCCTTAGGTTTTTGGGGGGTCTGTGGCTTGCAGTATTCTTCATATCATAATTTATAATATACTGTGAGCTTAAAATTCTGCTGCTAAAACAAGGTTCCTGCCCAGAGGAGCTTTCCGTCTCTGTCCTACCAGTAGTTACACACATCTGTGGATTAACATCTGTAATATCAAGGTTAGGCCCTAAATCATGTTGCAGCACACGTGGTGAACCTAAACAGAGAACAGCAGATTGCAGCAAACTTCATCTGAAACACTTGTAAAGAATTAAGCAGCTTTCTGAGATGTTTTGTGGTAGCACATCTAGTTTTACTCTTCAGGTAAGGTTTGCAGACACCTGGGCTCCTACAAGCTTTGATCTGGGCTCTCCGATTCTCCTGTCTGGTCCCTTTATGCTCAGTAGTGATCCCAAATTTTGGCAGAAACATAATAATATAAAGTAGATAACCCTAGATGCCACTAGCTATGTGCAGTTATGAATAACTTCATGCTTCATTAACAGCCCTGTCAAAGTCAACAGGTTTTGCATACCTGTAGAGTTACTCATGAAAGCTTAGGGCAGAAGAAAAAAACAGTGTAAGAACAAGACACAGCTCAAAATTATATTAAATTTGAGGTGTGCTACTTCTTGTTAATTTTATTATGTTTTTTATATTTTTCTTTCATATAAATCATACTCAACTAGTTATGGCTTTTATTTTGACCCCAGCCCCAAATTTTAGCAGATTTCTATCACAAAAAACTTTAAATGGAGGAGCTCCACTTTTATTAATTTTGTGTTATTTATTATTATACATTGGTTTTTTCCACTCAGTCAGTTATAGACAGTCTCAAACTACGGGTAGATTTTTAAAAGTGGACATGGCTCAAGAGTTTGGTCTTCTTTCTTGTCATAGGTCCAGTGAGGAAAAATAACATAAACTGGTTACAATTCCAGCGTTTTTCATACTTACCTTCGTCTATACCCTACAGTATCCAAAACTGACTGGACCTGTTGTCAGATAATCCGTCCCATATCTCCAAAAGCTGTTTTGATAATCACCATAGGATTCTATTGTGCCATAGGATTCTATTATGACAGGAAGAGTTAATCAGAAAGCAACAGTTCTGTGGAGCAGAAAGTGTGAGATTTGGATGTTGGTAGTTATTTGGCATCGGAATGAAACTATAGCTGCCAAATGCTTGGGGGAAAACAAAACAGGAAAAAAAAAGAGAGCTACTTATTTTGTAATAACTCAGCAGCATAGTAAGGCTGAAAAGGGCAATATATCAGTCTTAGAAGAGCTCAGTTCCCAGGTATGCCTACTAACAAACCAGCTGGCTGGTTAACAAAGCACCAGCTAAAATTTATTTTAACATTCTTCACAGCAAAATACTAGACAAGAATGACACATTCCCATAAAGATTTTCGACCCACAAATTCATGAACAGATTCAATAGGAATGATCTCCTTGGAAAAAGATGCTCTTGTGTCCTGTATGACACAGAAGTAATGGAAGTTTTTTTGCATATAGTAAAGGGGCAAGGTGTGATTTTTTTTTGAATGATTGTGGATGATTTTTGAGCATTTAATCAGTTAATGTCAGTGCAAACCAGCAGCTGCCCACATAAGAGATTGATGCTAGTGTGTTCACGTGAATATGAATTTGTAGTTTATCTTTGCTTTTCATAACCAGAAGTCTGTTCCTTGGAATCAAACATGTAAGAATTGTTCACCTCTGAACATCAGGAACTTAATTTCTCCATTCAGCCAAACTCCACTTGCATTATTGTCTATTAAAGCCATATCATAGCTAGTTAATTTTATAGTATGAAAATGAAATTTAGAGCTTCAGATACTTGCAAAAGGGAAGTAAGAGAAAAAAATCTTGTAACGTGATGGAACACATTTGTAACAGGATTGAGTCTAAAATACATTCCTGCCCCCCCATTAAAACTGGCAAATTTCCAGCTATTTCAGGGGGGAAGGAGGGATACATCAGAGATATTACTGCATTTTCTTGTTTTTATAGGGTGTCCTTGAATTGTAAGGCTTTTATACCTAAGACTTTGAAAAACACTTTTTTTTACTTGCTATTTTTAGTACCTTGGCATTAACACACTTCTCTAATACTCAGGTGGTGAATTCCATATCGGAATGGTTTCTATTAAAAAATTATGAGCCAGATCTTAAACTGCTACAAATGAATATAGTTCCATTAGCGTTAGTAGAGTTACACAGAGTTATAGCAGGTTTCCTGAAGCAGTTTCAAAAGTAATTTCAAAAAAAGGGCAATGGAATAATTCCCTCAGATTTTTTTCATATTTATAGTATTTTTTCACTTCTATTTTGTCAAGCCTTACTATTGTATGACCTATATTTAGTCAAACAGCATTGCTTCAAACTGAAATACTCCTTTCTGAGATGAATTGTTACAGTTTCAAAGATGCAGCATTCTATAATGGTGCCTGATAAAAGATGTCATTGTAACAAGGTTACCTCTGAACATAGGGGCAAATATGGTGTCAGGCTCTTACCAGAAGGGAAATTTCTCATGGTTTGGTTTGTGGAGGTTTTTGCGAGTTTGTTTTTTTCAAAGGCTTTTAGAAAGCATTTGCTCTTTTGAGGGGAGGAAAAAAAAAAGAGCATAGTATTGCTGTGCAACCAGTTGTTGGAGTTTCCGATGCTTGTATTTCCTCTGCAAGATATTTTTAAAGTGATACTTTGATATTTTTTGCATTTGTGACGTAGGAACTCTTGTCTCAGTAATGTGTGTATGTGCCATATGCACTTTGCTAGCATTCACTGTCACTTGTCTGACCTCAGAAGAGCTGTGCCTTGCTTTCAGTATTGCCAGAATGGGCAAAGCCAACTGGTTGGGCCCAGTTTGCTACTCTTGGATGTTGCATAGCAGGGGGCATTTGTGTTGGCTAGGTATGCAACATGATCACAGATTTTGATCTGGAAGTGGGCTGTGCAATCTCCACACTGGCTGGCGTGGCTGCAGCTGAGCCTTGGTGCCACAGTGAAAGGCACTTCCAGCCTCCTTTGTGGTCCTGGGATCAGCAGGAGAGATGTGAGCTGCTACAGTCCTGACTTGTCCACGGCTCCCACAGCCCTTGTGGCACCTGACAAGCAGAGGAACGAAGGGGTGTCCTGAGGCAGAGCACAGCATCATCCCCTTTGCCACAGGGGAAACAGCCAGGCAGGCACATCCCAGCGACATTAGATAGTTTGTATTGCCAGAGCACTACAAAATCAGTGAAACTGATCAACCAGTCTGGGAAGATGTTGGAGAGTACAAGGGATTCCCAGCATGAAGTAGTGGGGAGCCAGTCCTGATATAAAAGAAGAAGTTGTCTGAATCCTAGTCTAAAATGGATTATTTAATAGGTCTTTAGCTTTAAATTTTGTTGCTACTAGAGGGGGTTTTGTTTCTTTTTTTTTTTTTTCCTAAAGGATAATGGGAAGTGTTTTTTTAAACCCTTATGAAATGGTTCAAGAATAAAATAAAAGGTGGTGAAAAAATACTTGTGCTTTTCTATGAACTCTTATTCTGGAAGGTTAAAATAGACCAAAATCAGAAAGAATATGTCTTGGGCTTGACAGACAAAATCCTTTTGAAGTTTGACTTCACTGGCAGGTGTATTAAGAAACAGTGGAGAATCTCACTACAGGGGATAGATAGCTTTTACAGCAAGGAGTGGGTGCACACACTGGGACAGGCAAATGCCACCCTGAGTTGCTACTAAACATTGGAAGAGTTGGCTTCTCAGTGACCCAGCTAAGTCTTCAAAAGTGGTTTTTTATATAATGTCTGCACTCTGGCATAGCAACAGAGCAGCAGCACTGGCATTTGTTGAGTACAACGTTTTGTATCCTACTGCCTGAAAGGGCACAGTTTTAGTTGTGTACAGATGTTTAGGGTAAGATATGTAAAGAGAGAAAATTGCTTCACACACCATCCACTGATGGAATCTCAACCAGAGGAGTAGTTAGAACTAACAAATCTCACCAGGAATTGCTTAATTCTATTTTTCCTGGTGACAGCATGCTCATCACTTGTATGTGTCCATTCGTTTTTAGGGATTTGAGCAGAATTTAAATCAAAGCAGGTATTAGGGGCTCTGCCCAGCACTTCATATGGACTAATATCCACTTGTTTGCATTGCTGCAAAGTTTTAGCAACTGTTCTAGATTTTAAGAAACAATAACATTAGCAGTGTCAGGGGAACTACTAGTTGCTGATTTGTCCATATTTGTGCCTATTTTTTTAAATATGCTATTTCCTTGCTCTTTCTCGTGCTGTGAATGCCATTGTAGTTGTTACAGCTGGAGCTACCTGTCCTTTTTTTCCATATGGATTTTAAAGCCTTTTCACCTCTGGGAAGATTGTCTTGGGAAGAAGTAGTTTTCCTTTGCTCAAACAACTGGTATTTAGCAAGAACTTCCTGCTGGCATTCATCCCTGAGTTAATCTGGTTAGAATTAGAGCTGTTTGAGAGTTTTTGACACTGTTTTTCATGGGAAAATGCTGATTTGTCAAAACTGAAACAATTTGTGGAAATGTACCAGTTTCCATTAAACTTTCATCAGGATACATTTCCCTTTTTTTTTTTTTTTTTAAACTTCCATAGTCCACAGTGGAATTTCTGATATAGAAAGATAGAGAAATAATCATTAGTCAATAATTAGAATAATCACTGGTCAGTGGAAGAAAGGCAGGCCTGACTCAGTGAATGCACGTTTGAAACTGGAGCTCCCCCTATCCACTCTCCCCAGGATATTGGAGGGCTGTCACTCTCTTGCTGGGCATGAATGTGCAGACGTCCCCTCACCCAACCCCTCAAATGATTTTGGTTTCACTCTCTTGTGGGTATGAGAACGTATGAAAAGTTGAAGCACTTTATGGGGCAGGAAAAACATGCTCCTGGAGGCATTTTTAAGGTTGAGCCGTAGCCGTGGGTTTGTTTGCTCGTTGTTGGGTGGGAGTGGCAGTGCTCTGAA
Source organism: Rhipidura dahli (assembly GCA_013399225.1). Lineage (NCBI taxonomy): Eukaryota > Metazoa > Chordata > Aves > Passeriformes > Rhipiduridae > Rhipidura > Rhipidura dahli. Next base: position 1,638,869 of record VXAC01004697.1, on the reverse strand, counting down.
TGGCTGGTGTCTTCTAGTCCTTGTTTCATAGCATTATAACAAGCCATATTCAGAAATTTCTGTCATACAAAGGAACCACAGTTTTGATTATTAACAGTCCTGCTAGTCTGATTCCAGGATTCCAGTTCCCTGCTCACCCAGAGTTGTATTTTGGCAAAATTTTGACTGAAATTAATAGAATTCAGGAACAGATGGAAGAGTCTGCTTCCTCACACTTAAAGCATCCTTCAGTTTGCAGCCCAACATTACATCCCTACAGTGACACCTGGGATTAACACTGTGCCTTTCAAATGGCAGTCTGAAGCCAGAGCTATTAGAAAGCTGTCTTCTATTTCCTGCTATCTTATGTTTGTACCCAAGCACTTCAGCCCACACCCTCAAATGAGCCCTGTTCTGTAAGTAGATGCCTGAGGTTTTAAGGTAAAAAAAAGAAAGATTTTTCAAGCAGCCAGAGCTGTAAGTTCAGCCAGTGATTTGCCAGTCACACCACATTCTTTATAGTGTCTTTATAGTTACCAGTAACACAAGTTTTGAAAGATCAACTCAGCCCTCTGTGCAGCTGATTGGTTCCTCAAAAACATTGCATTGGTGTTCCCGTGGGCTTCATTTAATGCAGCATTAAAGCTCCGTTAAAAAAACTGGTCTGTATTTGTTCCCAAGGTTGTGGTGGCTCTGTCAGGGCTCTGAGACTTCCTTCTGTTGGAAAAGCGAGTGAATTTGAACAGTACACCCAGAGAGCAGCGGGAAGGTCTCACAGCTCTATTCCTCAGAGCAGCATTTTCCAAGGAAGGACCCAAGCGTGGTTCTTACGTGCCTGGGGCACTTTAACAGGTCTCTTTAAAAACTAGCATTGTGCAAGTGGAACACGTGCAGCCAGACTGTCAGCTGGCATAAATCAGCTTCCTCTGTTGAAGGCAAGGAACCTGCCCTGATTTATACCAGCTGGCAGAATCTGGCCACAGAATAAATAATAGGCAACTGTATGTTATGAGGCTGTAATTCCCTCGAGGGGACTTTTGTGGTATCAGTCTTACAGGAGCCAGTGTGATCTGGTTCTCTTTCTTGGAGCTAAAGAGTAATTTGACTGCAGCTTTTTCAAGTCCTCAGAACATTAGGAACGGGAGATTTCAGGCAGTCAAGGGAAAGTGAATACTTCCAAACTTCTTGTAAGGTATCATTAAGGGTTTTTGCCCAGGAGGAGTCATGGTAGGGAAATTTGGGAGAATGCAGATGAATTGACTTGGGATGGGTAGTCCCGAGAAAGGATGAATATCTACAGAGAATGATTTCTCGTCAAGACCAGGCCATTCTTTTGCAAACACTTGTGTGCAGTTCCTAAGATGTATGAAAACTGAAGCTGCCTCATCACTGATAAGCTTCTAATGCTGGTGTAGTTAATAAGGAAGAAGAGTGGAGAATGGGAAATGAGGACTAAAGGACAAATGCCTCCTCAGAATGTGGATGTGGGTTTTAATTTTGTTTAAAACTTTACTCGGAAGGATCATAACTGGGCTGGTACTCATTTTATTGACTTAGAAAGAAAAGGGGGTTCAGTTAGATTCATCAAGTGTTGACCGGTAATTCTCCTGGGTCTAAATATTTTAGATGTGAGATGCAGGTGAGCCATCTCCCTCCAGTTTTAATCCTGCTGTGGATTCTGCAGCCCAGCATGGGATTAAGTTCATCATGCCTGTACATCACCTGTTGGCATGGTTAGATGGTGCCTGGGGCTTTTGGATGATAATGTGGCAATTTTGTAGATTTCATCTCACTGACTAATATAAGCACATCTTTAATGTTGCTGTACAAGGGGCCAAACTTTGAAGCAGACCACAGATGATTAGTAATGGGTTATCTCTTCTGGTTATTTTCGGGGAAGAAAGCAGAAGCAACTATCCAGGATTCTTGTGTGTCTTGAGATACTGATCTGGTCTGATCCCTGAGCCTAATTAGGAGCTTAGATACTGCTGAAAACTTGTTGTATAAAGTTGCAGTACGTCAGTGGTTTGGGTAGCACAGCTTCAGCAACAATTTAGGAAAGGTCTTAGTGCTCAAAGGAAGATTAACCTTCTCACCATTTTGGCTTCCCTCTTGATTTTAGTGTTACCAGGCTGTCCTGACCAACTTCCATATGCTTTGGGAGCTCTGTGGCTGGTACAAATGTGAAGCCACAGTTACATCAGGACTCAGAGTACCTTCAAGTACTGCAGGCAGCAGTATATGTGAATAACTTCTGGCCTCTGAAGTGTGTGCTTGGGGAAATATGATAGATGTAACTATGTCTTTTTCCTTTCCCAGTATTTTCCTCCAACTGTTGAGTCTCATAAAATATTTCTTTGTTACGCAATTAGTATCCACTGTGCAAATTCAGGCTCCACTTGGGATGCTCTGCTCTCAGCTGTAGCTATCTTAGGCTGTCCTTGAATGTGACTGGGTAGTGATTTCAGAGTGTTCCATTCTTCTTGAGAAACTTACAGAAAGGGTGCAGGAAGTAAAGAAGTAAATATTTGTGTGTTTCACTAACGGGAAGCATTTAATGAGATTTTTCAAAATTTTGAACAAATTTGTCAATCTGCAGTCAGGAACCAATGGAGACTTTGAGAGAAGAGCTGTCATTTGCAGGTGGTGGTTGATCTTTTATTCCCTTTGACCGGTTGTGCCCACCAGCATGCAGCAATTACCCTTCTCATTTGTCTCTGGCATGCAAGGAGATCTGTGATTCTGCAGTGCCTGTGCTGTGGCAGGAGGCCAGCTGCCCTGCTGTGTACCTTCTACCTCCCTGCAGCTCCTATTACCAATTTTCACGGTTGCCTTGCCTCCTTTTCCTACAGCGGTTAGAGCTTTTGCCCTGAAAGTGGGAGACCCATGGTCGTGTCACTCCTCAGCCTGAGAGTGTCTGAAGTCCATCAGTGAAGGGTTCTGGGATGAAGGATCCTTGCTGGCTGAGGCAGGGGAAAGCTTTAGAGGCAGCACTTTGCAGAGAAAGGGTTGACATGTGTGTGGGTGGTCCCCCAAAGCATGTCACAGGAGAAGAAAGCCTGTTCCCTGATGGATTCATTCATTATTCCAGCCCCTGCAGGGTGACTGATACTCTCTCCAGGGAGTTCACAGCACAACAAAGAGACACTTTACATACAGAATCTTTTTTCCTTTCTAAACTGAAAACAACCGTTTCTCATCCTCATGAAAAGATCAGAGGGGACCATGTAATAGTCATGACTTCGTAAGCTTCTTTATTTAAGCCCTCACAAAGCAACTAGGTCAGCAATACATGCTTCTGGGCTATTGAATTTCCCTTCTTCCCCTCAGTCTATTCTTCCATTTCCTCACCCAGCTTTACCACAAGGGAATGCCTTAAGTCAAAAATCTGGGAAGCTCATCCTTTTATTGCCTTTGTAGTATTCACATCTGGTAAGTCCAGTGCCAGGCCATGAGGCTTTCAGAGCTATCTTAACCCAAGTTTGCATGTAAACAGGAATACCACACTGTCTGGTGGTAACTAAAGCCATATCTGCTCTCTCTTTGCTCTGGATAATAGATATAGGAAGGCATTCCACAGGAGGAGTTTGGTAAACTATTCTGGAAAAGAAAATACAACCAAAGCGTGTTTCTTTATTTTTGTTTTTCTTTCTCCATCAGCTTCTGGCTCACACAATCCTTACTTCTCACATTTTATACTTTCACTTTAAGGTTTCTGGCTGACTGGGGGCTTTGCTGTCCTCACTTTTCCCTGAGGCCACACTGTTTGATGAATATTTATTAGTGCAAGAAGCAGCCTAGGGATTCTTGTACGTATGTCCCCTGATTTTAATGTGTATGAAGGAAAATAGAAATGTGATTCCAGCTAAATCACCAGTATGCAGGAACTGGGGTTCAGAATGAAGACTCGGCCATACCCTATTGAGTTATTTAAAAAAATAGGCACTTGACCCTAAAAAGAAGATTTCAAAATATCCGTATTAGGCATGAACACTTCTCCTATGCAGACTGGAAGTGATTAGAGTCTCCTTCTTTTACATGAGGGAAGGAGATTAGATTTGTTGGTAACTTATAACTAAGAACAACTTTTGCATCTTGGCCTATGGTTAAAACAGTGAGCTAGGAAATGAGAAGCCTCTTTGTCTTTGGAGACCCAAGCACAGATCTCCAGCTTCCCATGATTTCATCCATTGTGTTTTTCATGCTGCCATTAAACTTCAGCACAGTCATTTATATTATTATTTCCACAGTTTCAACTTGTGTTGCATAACATGTGGCAAAAAAAATAATGCAATGTTGTGTTAATTACAGTTCCTATAGACAATTATAGAACTTGTGGGAAATGAACTGAGATTGTTTCAACACTTGTCTGTTGTGATTGGGAAACTGAGGTTCAAAGAGAGTCATAACCACTGTTCTTTCCCTACAGAAAATCTGTGTTAAAGCCTTTAGAGCATCCAGAAATTCTGAACAGTCTGAAACACCCTGCCAAGTTCAATAAGATATTAGCACTCTTTTTCTCCCCTATGTTTCTCAGGTTAAGAGGCTGTGTGCCAGGAGCTTGCTGAGGCACATGGAAGCATTGGTTTCTGTTTGACTACTGAAGGCCTAACTTCTCCCTCAGTTGTCCACATGTGTATTATTCATGGTTCAGCCAATTTGCACATTCCTTAACTAGGCTTTTTTGTTCTGGTGACTTAGAGCATGATTATCTGGCATGTTACCTGCTGGTGGTTTGAAGTGAGAAACTTACTGGCCTTCTCATGGGTGAAGGTGGGTAGCAAATGCTACAAGCAAACCACTAATTATTTGAAGTATCTTATCCTTGAAAAGTAATGACAAGGCACATTTACCACTATCATAACCACACACCTAGAAATAGAAAACACTGGCACCTGCTTTTCCAAGCTGTTGCTGAGCATGAGTACTTGGACTACCCATACAATCATCACTGTTCCCTTAAAAAGGTGGGCTTTGATTTAAGTTTCCATTTTGTGCTTTTGAAAACGTGATACAATTTGCTTTTACCAGGGCATCAGCTTCCTCTCTGTTGTCCTTAGGCCCGCAGTGGGTGAGGAAGGAGGAGGTATTGTTTGTTTAGGGAACCATGCTATCTTTTTTGCATTTTCAGGTAAGAGTTTAATGTTAATGATTTCCTGCTTTTTCAAAGTGATGGACTGTTGTGGTTTTGAGCGTAGGAAAACCAAAAGAATTAGGAATAGTACCTACAGCTGCTGTTCTCTGTCTGGATATGGTTTTGGTCAGATATGCAGGCACTTTGCCATGCCTCATTAAGATACCACACATAACACAAACACCACTAACTGGGATCATTTGCCTCAAGGCAAAGGTAAGGTAGTGCAACCTAGCTAAATCTGCTCTGCCAGAATGCTTAGCTGTAGGTAGGAGAGCTCACGTTTGCCACAGTTAGTTGGTGGAAAATAAGGTGTTAAGCTGTGCTAACTTGATATTTTAGACTCTGTGGGGGAGGATATTCTGAAAGGTGAAAAAGCATCCGTTGTGACAAATGAAAGCTGTAGGTGGATGAAACCACCCCAGACACAAGGTGTGCATTTTTAACAAACAGGATACTGTCATTGTTAGAGTATGGCCAAGGGATGTGATGGACTTCCCAGAGTGAATCTCTAAATTAGCACAGGGTTTGGCCTGTTAAACACGTACCCATATAAGTTAGGGCTTAGCAAAACCAGCTGAGTGGCTTCACTTTCAGAAGGCCAGACTGGGAATACCATCCATGGAGTCACAGACCTCTTGCAACCTTTGAATCTGTGATGCAGCAGGTTACCGCCACCAGGCTAGTATCACTCACATCCCTCTCTGAGTTAGGACTGGCATCTCCAGAAGTAATAAAACAGTTAAACTACACTCTGCTAACTATTGTCATACAGGGATATTTCAAATATGCACGCGTTATAAAATTTTACATCCATGGAATTTTAAAAATGCCTCTGTTGCTATGGAACACTTTCCTCTGGTATAGTCTAAGCTATTACTGTGTTTGGAAAGCTTGGAACTGTTCTGCCTTATGAGAACACTTTTAAAAACATGCTGTGTTCTACATAAGTGCAGAATTTGTGAGAAATGCCAAAGTGGCAGCTTTAGAGAATGAGCTGCCCGTGTCACTGAACAGTTCCACCAGACACCATAACAAAGCATGGAGCTGGCTCATGGTGGTGTTTAAAGGGATGCTGAGTGGTTTGGCTGCTGTGACCACGTTATGCACAGCCTCCTCAATGACAGTTGTCTAAATAGGATTTTCATGACGTAATTATTAATCCACTTGGCATCTGATTGAAAAGATCAAGGCATTGCAGGCTCTTACTGATTTCTACAGTTTGGTAAGTGCACTCCAGATGAAGGATGATATCCAACCAATATCCAGAAACATTTGATGATTCTAAAATATTAAACATCAATGAGTATAAATTGACGTAGCAACATTCAGAAATCACAGCATATGCTGAAGACCTTATCCTGTTAAATTTAACTAGTATTTGTGACAGTAAACATCTTCTGTCCTGTGGCAGCAGAGGGACATTATGCTGTGCCAGAAATCAACTGCACCGTTTGAAAATTTGTGAAGCGTCATCATATTTTGCTTTTTGCAGTTCTCAGTTGCTAGAAAAAAAAAATGGTTGAAATAATTGGATGAAGTTTGAGGTATTCAGATGAAAACTGAGAGGCAGTGGTAGGTTCTGAGCTGCTGCTTGATACGCTTGCCCTTGTACTTCTGCCTTATCTCTTCCCAGCCTTTCTTTTTAATAGAAGGAATTGTTTTATAGGGACTTAAATTAGTTTTTTCTTTGCAATGTTTCTTTTAAACACGTTTGCAAGTGTGTATGTTCTCTTGGAGTCCTGGTGAAAGTCCTGGTGGTCTTAAAAATGACTGAAGATATAGCTGGATGACTGAAATAGTGGATTTAGAGTAACAGCTATTACCTAAAGCAACTGAGAGGGGAGAACCTTGGAAATCTGACTCTATATGTACATTTCAAATCTACAATTATATTCTGCCTCATCATAAACGAAGTGCAAGAGCCTGCAGTCCCTCACACATCTTCAGGCAGGTAGACTAAACATTTTAGACTGGTAAGTCCCTTCCTGCTGAGCAGCACCTGATGTGGGAATGTCCTCCCCTTGCATTGTAATGCAAACCCTGGTGGGGACTGGCTGCTGCAAGCAGTGAGTAAGGTGTTGTTGTAGGGAATGAGAAGGATTGTATTCCTACATGTAGGTTTTTTGTGTCCACGGTTAATTTTTTTTTTTAATGTGGGTAGACCATGCACTCAGATGGAAGTATCCTTAGAATACTCAGTTTTCTATTATAGTGAATGAATTCTTTGCATGTGATTTAGAAATAATGGCAAAGATAAGGACCTTTCAGTGGAGTTTCAAGAAAGGAATTCAAGGATGAAACACCTATTCATTTCCGAATGGGCAGGTTTCACTCATGGCTTTTATTTTCCTTTAAGCCCAGTAAAATTTCAGCCTCAAATAGAAATGAAGGAGCTGATTATTCGTGCCTTTATTTCAGCAGGGTGGTATTGCCAGCTAGTGATTCACAGTCTCGAAGGTAGCTGGAGGGAGTCATTTGCAAATGCACTAAAAGGAGCAGCTAATACCTGGGGGATATGTTAGCAGATTTACCTTTGGGAGACAAAGGAGATGCTGCTTTCTTGAGAAAAATACTTCAATCTGGTCACTCACTAACAGCATGCCACAGCAGTAGGATCTTTGCAGCAGAAGTCAGAAAAGTGAAGTTTCTCTAAGGCTGAATATCATCTGAAGTGTGTAGTTTTATGCATATGCCCTTCTCTCAATACTCAGTATATAATTCCTGTTAACAGTTGTGGAAGTTAGATGCATCTATCAAGATAGCATATCCCTGGGGTATTGAATTCTATTATTCTGCTTCTTTGCATGTAACTTGACAGAGACAAATATAACCACCCAAGCTACTGAATTTGAGAAAGATGTGTATTTTTCTTCAAATCTATTCCAAGTGATTCTACTCCTGAGGGATTACATTTGTGTCTGACTTTCCTCTGATTTACTCTTTTAGCTGAGCTGATGGATGATGAAAGAGAGTAATTTATTTTTAATACTGTTTTCCTGAATCTGTCATTCAAAACTTGCTGTGTGGGGACAGAATGGTTCATAAACAGCATTTTCCTGAAGGAAAATGGCTTCTCACAGTAAAAAGGAGCTCTGAACAGAGCTTCCGCATAAACATGTTTGCCCATCAGCAGCTGACAGAGGAGCCTCTGTGTTTGTTAAGGATGTGGACTTGCTAAATGAGTCTTCTTATTTAGAAACAGTTCTTCAAATAGACTAGGAAGGATTGATTGTATTCAGGTCTAGAGGAAAAAATTGCATAGAATTCTGTCTTAACAGAATCTGTAGATTATATTGTAGACTAGTACCATAACAACATCCTCTAGTCAGAGGGTGTGCCTTAACTTAAATTCCACATCTCTCAAATATTCCTCAGGTTGAGGTCTTCAAAAAGCTAGACAAACAAAATCAGCTCGTTATGCTACTTACATTAGTGAGTTGTCTTTTTATATTAAGCCTAAACCAAAATCCCCAAGTCTAAAATTGTGACTACAGTTTTTGCATGCATAACATCCTTGTTTTTGTTTTGTTTCCTTGTTTGTTTGTTTATGGCTGGGAGGGACAGATAGTGGCAGTGAATGCACTTTTTAAAAAAATCCTGCTAATATCCTCTTTTTATCTGGAAAAACAAATATTTATAAATCCCTCTGATTTATGTAGCTCTGTGTAAGGATTGCGAGTTTGAAAGCACAGTTGTCTGGTTAATCCATTTAAATGCTTATTTTGATTGGGCAGCTGTGAGTCTTTGTGTGCACGCAGCTTCTCCCCTCACTTACTGGAGTGTTACAAAATACCAGGGAAATTCTGTTTTGGTTCAGCAGCAACCTGTGTACACACATTTTCTGTTGCACAGGATAGAGACTCTTGACGTGCAGACCTCATCCTTGTTCAGGATGGCCTTAGGAGCTGTGGCCACAGCCCGTTTGCTCTGCCAGCTCCAGTCCTGGCTGTGTAGGTTGCTGAGATGGTGCTCAAAGAATGTGGGCCTCTGGTTTGAGGCACAAAGCACCCCCTAACTCAGGGCTCGAGCATGCTCCAGCAGCTGACACAAAAGGTGCACTTGTGAAGGGCCAGAGCATGGAAAAAGAGTGGGGAACTTCTGTTCAAATACCTCTGCCTAGGTGAAATTAAAACACGGAGTGGCAGGCCTGCGATTTGTGCGCTCCAGACCATGCCACTGTACATAAAATCTTTTTATGTCTTACTCGTGCTATTTCTGCCCCTTGTGCTTCATAATTCTGAAGTATTTCCTACTTGTAAATGTGACACTTAAACTGATATTTGAACAGATGTGCCCCATTCCAGTTACCCTGTTATATTTTAAGATTGCTTTTGATTTACTTTTTTTTTTTTAATTCCCAAATCCATTATTTAGGTTTGGCTTTGTTTGACTAAAGTTTTGTTCGTTGGTCCACAGGATCTTGATTCCAGTTCAGAGAAAGGAATTGTAGTCTGAATCAGGATCTTTGAAATCAGAGGTACGAGTTGCAGTTCAGCAAAAGTTTCAGAACAAAAGATAACACTTTTGTCTAGGTTTAGAGTATTTTCCCAGACTAGTAGCTGTTTCAGGTAAATGTTCATCACACTTTTTCCCTGAAACAAAGCAGAATTGGGGTGACTGGTTGAATTTTATTTTTTGTATTCATATTACAGAACTGCAGCAAAATCAGATGTTTCACATCAGACAGGGAATGTATGTGCTTCACATACTCACTGTCCCTTTTATGTCCTTCCTCTTGAAAAAATTATATTCTAAAACCAAGTCTGCTCTGACTCTTTCAACATCTTGTGAAGATGAGGCATCTGATAGGTCTCTGTAGTGATGAATAAACAGTCACAGGGAGAGTAGTGCCTGTCTTCTCAGATGTCTCCCATAAATGTTAACTCGAGACACCAAAAGTCCTTTTTCTATACTTCAGAATCAAAGTAACCTCCAATCTACTTTTACAGTAGATTTAAAAAACTATGAGGCCTGATGTGCTTCTGCAGACATGTCTGGGAAGAAACATCAGTCCTTGGAGTGCTCTCCAGAGTGTCGTAACCCATGTGGAGGAGTCCTAAGCAAATCCCATCTGCCCTTGCAGTGATGATGCCTGGCAAAAAGACTGACTGACACCTGGAAGGGCTGTGACATCTCCTAACATTTGAAAGCAGACTGTGGGTTGGAGACAGCAGCAGCCAGCAGGTCCCCCATGTCCCTGGCATGTTGGGCAGCCTGACCTGTCCCCAGAAGCAGCTGTGGCCGTAGATCCACAGAGACTCCTCTGGCCCCCAGCAGCGCTACTGCAGCTGAAATATGCACTTTTGCCTTGCCCCAGCTGTGGGTTGCCACTCCTCATACCACATTCTTCATTGTGTTTGTGTTGCCAGATAGATGTCTAGACTGGAGAACTCTTCTGGGTCAGGCTGGCCTTTGGAGGGGGAGGGAGGCATGCTAAGGTGCAGTCTGATTCCTCTGGGAGGGAGGAGAAAGTGCACTGAGGGAACGTGAACAAATAATGAGCAGGGGAGCATGATTGATATTTTTTGAAAAATTCTTTGTGCAGATATTTCTCTATGGCCTCCCTAGAGAGAAAGGGAAAAAGGGAAAATCTTTTGGGTACGCAGTGCTTTAGAAACAAATTTGTCATTTTTTTGAAAATGGTCTGAGGTTTTCTCCATGAGGCAGACAATTGTTGTTCACAAAATATGTTGTTCCCTTGCATCAAAAAGGAACGTTAAAAATAAGATGTCAGAAGAGGTGTGTGTGTGAGCAGGCCTTTGCAGTGGCATCCCCAAAGGAGGGATCTGATGAGGGCTCTGTAAAGCTGCATGTGGCAGGAGCCTTTCAAAAGGGAACATGGGTATGGCCTTCTGACTTCTAAACCTCTCAGGAGAGTGTGTGTCGGCAGTTTTTAGGGCATACTAGTAAAGCAAATAAAAATGAGAATTAAAAGCATTAAATGGCAAATACAGGAGTGATACTTTTTCTGATTCACCAGGCAACCTGACTGTATCAAAGGGAACCTGTGGGAGTCAGACAGAACTTTGAATTTCCTGTTTTGTGTGACTTGTCACAGTCTTTGTCTGTGCTTCATTTTCACTACTTTAAAAAGCAAGCAAAAGCCTTCCCCCAAAGTAACATATTTCATAACCTTTCCTGGAGGTTCATCTCTGAGACCAGAGAGGTTTTGCAAGTGCCTGCCAGTCTCCTGAGTGAATAAACAGTATTAATAAACATCTGCCTACCTATATTAACTCTTGGCAAGCCACAGCAGCTTCTAGGTATTATTTACACAGTTTCCTCTGTGTTTTAGTTATCTCAGTGTGCTCTTTTGAATACAGTAGAGGATATACATTTGGCAAGAGTTTAGCTGTGGCAAGGGTTAACTTTAGTGAGAGTTAGCTGTAGTTTCAGGAGAAAGATTTGGCATTTTGCCACCTGAGTTTTTGTATGCTGCCAGTGTAGAGAGCAGTCTTTAAATAATTTCCACTTTGCATTTGGAAGAGATGATTTTCTGCTGTCTATCCAGCCTTCCTTATTACTGCTGAAAATGCTGCAGGTAGATAATCAAGTAACACGAAAGCTTTTTTCACATACAGAATTCAGACCTCTTGAGCTTATAGTTGATTTAAAAGTAATTGAATAAACCACAACAGCTTTATGTGAGGTAATTCTCAATTTTGAGTCTGACTAGACTTGTTCCTAATACAACCTATATTGAAGTAAATCAGCTTTAACAGGATTTGACAATCCACATGAAAACTTTAAAACCTCCACCCCTTTAATTTAATGCAACAAGCTCATGTGATGCTGTGTGTATGCCAAGCCAGCACTTGGTTACTTGAAGCCATTCAGAAAGGTAGGCATGATGAGGCCTGATACTAAATAAGCCCTTTAGGAGTGTCATTTGTGAGTGTTTGGCCAAGCAAGTATGTTACTAATTTTGATTTCTGTGTGTCTTTGGTGGTGCAGTGATCTGTGGGAGCTGAGGGCAGGGCTCCATCTGCACTGCATGCTCTGGTGTCACAGCAAAGGGCCAGCAAAACAGCTGTCATTGTAAGGGGAAAGTAGGAGCTGTTGTACCCATGTGGCCACTGACTCTGTCCATCACAGGTGCCACAGCTGCCATTCCCCATGGGAAGGGTGGCAGGGTCTGGGAATGCAGTTTAGCAGGAAGCTCCTGACACTTTTGAGATTTGCCTCTTTGCCTGTGCCATGGATCCTAATGTGTTCTGCTGCCCAGAAGTTCAGCAGAAGATGCACTCTCTTGACCTGAGAAATAGAGTTCAAAACTTCTTTGCCTTCCTCCCACCTGTAGTCTGTCCAGTGAGGATGCACCTAAAAAGGCAGACAAGATTGCCTTTGCATTAAGCAGGTATCCCAAGACAGACTTTTAGGACTGCTTGTAAGTAAGAAAGTGATGCCTCCCAATAAGCAGCACTGGTACCTTAAAGAATATGATCTGTTTGTTTTGTGATCCCATGGGCTTTTCAGTTTATGTGTGACACTGAGCACAGTCAGTAGCCTTGCAGATAAACTGAGGTGCCAGGATGTGTTTCTGTGGAATACTTCACAGATCACAGAAATAGCTTAGCCATGTAGCATTTTTTAGCAAATAAGTTTTTGTTCCACCTGTACTGGGTGGACTTCTGAATTTCCCTGTTGGAAACTGGGAGTTTAATAAATAGATCCTTGAAAACAGGGTAAATTACTCTTTAAGGTGGATGTTCCTCATTACTTTTGTAGTAAGAGACATAAAGGGAAGAAATATGAATTAAGCTTTTGGAGGGAATCTGTGTGTCCATCAGGACAAAGCATTCACCTTCCCCATTGCCTTTATGAAGAATTAGGAGCCCTATCACATTTTGAAGTAGGTTGGTGGTGGTGTTGAGGGAACACAAGTGGAGAGAAGCATGTTACTCTAAGTAGGTTTTCCAAACTGGCTGAAGGAAGAGATACAATGGGTTCACAAACTCTGTTCAAGCTACGTAGAAGATACAGTTTGGTGGGTTTGTGCTGGCGAGGCTCTGCAGCAGAGAGTGGAGGCACATTTGTGTTTATCCGAGTCAGAATTGTTCCTAGTGATGTATGTTCTAAATGTTAGGGGGTCTTCCACAGAGACTCATCTGTCATGAAAAAATATCCCAGAAATAACTGTATTATGCTTGAATGACTGCTGTCTATTTTCAGACCATATAAGTTGGAAAAATAATATTTGTACAAAGCTGAAGTGTTTATACTCTTTCAGCTCTGTTTCAAGTGAAGTAATGGCATCTTTCACTGAGCAGACGAGAATAAAAAAGGAGATGTAGATGCAGGATATGCTTCTTAGTGCACAGGTCAGAATTAGTTATGCAAATGTCAGTTCTGAACTATGAATCATGCTTATTCCAGCAAGACAGGAAAGCTGTTTTTGCTAATCTTGAGAACCAGGTGAGCTTTGTTGTATTCGATGTCCACTGTATAGCTAAAGTCCCAGGAGGGGTTAATCACCAAAGACAACTTCCAGTAAATTCCAAACTTAATGCATTATGCAGAAAAAAACCTAGACCCTGTAGTTATAATAGAATAAATTGAACTATGTGTTATATCACATATGGTTCTCCAGTGCTGTGTGCTGTTTACTGGCTGTGTTAGGGAGGCTGTGGGTTAGAGTCAGGAGAAGATAAAATGTCCATTTAAGTGCCCTATGGGAAGCCATCATTTATATTTTTTTCAGCCTCCTTGCCTGGAGACAGTATTCTTTTGTTCTACCAACCAAGGAGTGCTAAATAGTGGCCAGAAAATGTGGGAGAGAGCTGCAAGTCAAAAAGCTGCAGGTGAAAATCCATCTCATTATTTGAGGCATCACAATAATGTTTTCAGAATGCTTTCACACTTAGATTGTCAGTGCTGAGCTGGAGTCTCCTCTCACCTGCACTGCTGTCAGTCAGGAGTCACGACAGTGAGCTCTGTTCTTAGGCACTGCTGTGCCCTGTATCAGAGAGAGGAGCCTAGCCCATGATTAAAACTGCTAATGATCACTCATTTTGGAAGTAGTGGATAAAAATAGTGGTATTTTAATGCTTGAAACACAAAAATTATTTTCATCTTCAGGATCTCCAGCTTAGTGTGCTGTTCCCTCTCTTATTTTCTCCGGTTGTGTCCCTTCCCCCAGCTCCTGCCAGATTTGATTCTGTGTCTGTGTCAGTGCCTGCAGCAATCCTTAAAGCAAAGTTTTGCCAGTTCCACTTGCTGTTAAAAGCCAGGCACTTCTATTGCAGAGACGAGTTAAATGAAGTTTGCCAACTCCTGCTCCTTTTCCTTTTGTCTTCTCCCTCTGCATGTACCTTCCCCTATACCTTGCCTGCTGGTAGGTGGGAAATGGTGGTTTCCCAAATTCAGTGCAGTTCATCAGTGGCTTTCCTGCTGTGAACCACTTCTTCTACTTTGGCCTTCCCTCAGCTGGGGGTGGCCAAACTACTCCTGGCTGGGTCTAGCTGGTCAGCATGGCTTATGTAGTCTGCTTTGTTCTTTCTAGCACACTTCCCAGTCATGGCTGAAGAGCAGGTTGTAGGTCACACAAACCTGAAAAAAGCCTGTGGGCCCCACCAAATCATTCTTTGGTGTGAGGGGTGCGAGTTGCATTTTTTTCATATGATGGGCAAAAGCCTTTGCATGACAGGGGGAAGCCATGACATGAATCTCCTCCAAACAGTTCACAAAGTACTGTGTTCACAGAGGAAGTTATTTTGGCTTTCATCCTTTGCTGAGCCCCTGAAATTTGGAGAAGTGCAATCAGTACACTTAAAGGCACGACTTGAAGTACTGACTAAGGCAGCTGTTGTGCTCTGTGGTAGTCAGTCATCTGTGACTTTGTATGATAAAGATCGAGGCTGAGAGATTCTGCAAAACAATCCATAGGAATGTGGTTTCCTGGAGTCCTGCCACAGGGATAGTTAAACAGGAACCTGTTTTCCTCTGACATATTTTAGTTGTACGTAAAAGATAGCTCATGTTTGGCTTTACAGAGGCTGTCTCAGCACTCTTGATAATCATTGTTGTTAATCTTAATAGAAACAGTCACAAAATCATAAAAGTCCTGTACCCATGGAATTCCTACTGGGGTAACTCATAGTTCAGATAAAGCACTGCATCCAAAGCAGTGTCCAAGACAGTGTGGACGTTGTGAGCTCATACTCACATGGCAAATACATACTCTGCATGTACCAGAGTGACACTCCATTTCAGCTCAGATGGCATTAAGCTTAGAAATGGCAGCTGCAACTGAAAAATTGAAAATACATATTTCATAGGGTTACCCTAAAGGTGTTATGATGGGAGTAACTAGAGAGATCTGCAGTGTTGCCAGCTCCTGTGATTTTATGATGAGTAATACAATACAGCTATTTTTCTTGAAGATCCACCTCTTGGATCCCAGTGATTTATTTTCTTTTTATCTTCTCTCTCTCTTTTTTTTTTTTTTTTTTTTTAAGTTAGACAGTTATTTCAACCCTCCAGCTCATGGCCAAAGTTTCAAAATATGTCTCAAAAAGCAGTCTTAAGAGTACAGCCAGCAATGGCAAGTAACAGAGAACCCAGCAGTTGTTTTTTTGGTTGCTTGGGGCTTTTTTGTTGGTTGTGTTTTTTCCCTTCCTTTATTTCCATGATCTGTCTGTCTAGTCTTGTGATTTTGTAACTCATGATTTTTTTTTATCTTTAGGATTGGTTATGTTTTCATCTTCACTTCCTTGTATTACCACACCGAATATAATCAGTATAATTAAGGATAGCTATCAGGATATACATCCAGATCTTTAAAGGAAAGCTCAGATCATGCATTTTCCTTGACTCCTTCAGTCCTGCAATTAATTCATCAATATTTCATAAGGCAAAGAATGTGCTTTTGAGCCATCACCTCTCCACTTTAATGGAGCTGACAGTGTCTCCGTAACTGTCAAAGTTCCACTGGGGTTGCAGATCATGTTCTGGGGGATGGTAGTCAAAACAGAAATCATGCTGTGTTTAGTACTGTTCCTGGCAAAACTTGCTGTCTTTCTGTTGGATGAGAAGGTAATACAGTTTGGATGTTCTTCATAGCTGCTACTGTGCTTTCCAAAGAGGGATATAGGATGTCATGGAGCTATGCTCTGTGGGACAGCAAGGACAATCTGCTTCAAGGCTCTCTGATAAAGGCATTGTCCTCCTGGCAGGTTTCCATGATACTGTGAAGTGAAATCTTAAAGCCTCTCCCATCAGGTGGAATCATTTCCCAGCAGCTGAGTAGTAGTTGAGTTCCCATCCTGATGTCTCTCTCAGCATTTTATTTTCAGGGGTGGGATCTGCCTGCTCAAGTATACATGTGCCAGAGACACTGGATGAGAGAATAGAAGTGCTGTGACAGGATTTTACAAGATAGGAGTAAGAGAAATTGGCTGCTGTTTCTGAAATGCATCCTAAGACATAAAAAGTTTTCCAGTGTAGATATTTCCAAAAAGACAGCATGTTGGTTTGGGCTTTATTTATATCATTCTGTAATGATCTTTAAAAATAAGAGAAAAGTAAACAACAACCATAGGCCTCAATAAAAGTTACATATCTACAAAAAACAGATGCAAAGCAAACTTCAAGGCAAGTCAATAGACTTTGGGCGAGGTGTCCTGTTTATGATGTCCCAAGAAATCATAAATAAAGATGTGAACCACAGAAGAGGAGTGTTGTCCTGCAAGCCTGGCTCTACCAGAATCCATGGAGTGGACCTTTCTAATGTGACTGCTCTAGTGTCTCTTCCATAGTGTCCAGCCCACGTGTTGGCTTGCATGCTCCATGCATTTTAACCACGGTGACTGATCTCTGCTGAACTGGTTGGCTGAAAACTTCATAGCCAAGAAACCACAGTCTCTTATTTGGAGCCCTCTCCACAGGCAAAGAAGCAAGGAAAGCTAGAATTAGGCTTCCTGTTGAAGTCAAAATAAGAAAACTAACATTAGAGAGTCGATGGCAAATTCAAATTTTAGGAGACAAGCATACATTTTAGTATGGCTTCATTCACCTGTGCAAATCCGTGATTTCGCTGTTGACTTTTTCATTATATCCACTTTTTCTTTTCATGTAAAATCAAAGATTGCTTCTGTCCACAGTGTTCAAGTGACTTTGGTTGTCTTAACAGGAGAAAACCTTGAGCAGTTGGCTCATGTGGTATGAAGTGTGCAGCAGAGTAGTCATATATTTCTGGAGATGAACATTTAAGCGACTACCAGAAGAGGAGCAGTCTTGCTGGTCCTGAACCACTTGTGGGTTGTGGGTCCCTCAGGGAATGAATGAATACATTTTCCTGGGGAAGAATCCTACCAATTTGTCATTCTCCAGGCAGGACTTTGTTGATTAAAGATATTTGTAAGTTCATATGACTTGGAAATCTTTTCAAGATTTCTAAGTCCTCCTATAGTAGCAGGCTGTGATGAAAGGGTCATGTCGAAGTTCATCTCTAGCTCCAGATTTCCTCTCAGGCCATTTGCAGACTGTGGTTTCAGCATCAGATAGAAAAAGTCACACTTGGCTTCAGTTTGGAACTAGATGGGTATCACAGTGGGCAAGGCCAAGGAGGCATAACACACAACACACCAACACCTTCTAGAGCATTAGGACAGTCTTAGGGAAAGTAAAATCAAATGTTGGAGCATGGAATAAAATTTGTCCACCTGGACAGTACTTTGAACTGCCAGAGGCATGAATAGAGCGTCACTGATCTGTCAGCCTCTGTTAGAAGATTTCTGGGGAGAAAATGCAAGTGTAGTCACTTCTCGAAGTCCCAGAACCCTATTAGCTTTTGACTGTAATTAAACCTGATCATAAATGACCTGTTCCTAGCTGCCCAACTTTTTGGTACTGTTGCTAGTGATTAAACTAATGCCTACCTTAGAAACTTAAGGCTTGTGACCTTACAGGGGGTTGCTGCTTTCCAGATGGCTTTTTTTTTTTTTTTTTTAATCAAGTAGTTTGGTTTGGCAATCCCTCCTTGGAAGAGGTCCAAACATATTTTCATCCATTTGTTCCAGTGGGTGAGCCTTGGCAGAACCTGGCACAGGGACAGCATAGGAACCAAACCCTTTCTCTCAACAAATACAGTGTGCTTGAAACAGTTTACCTAAGGACCCACCTTCATGTGGCTTTTGGCTCTGGTGCTGTGGGCACTGGAGGGACCTGAGTCATGTTTATGGCAGAGGCATCCATCGTGCCACAGCTGCCATGTGAGCTCAGAGCTGAAAGCAGCAGAGATGCAGCTGAAGTCTTTGCAGTTGGAGCAGCCGATGTCTTTCCCCCATGCTCAGTTGTGAGATGCTTGGCACCCTGCCTCAGGTTTCCTGTGTAAATTTGGGTGAGTCACTTCACCTCTCCCTCAGTATTTGTCTCTATTTTTCTACCAGGCTTTTAGGACCACAGATTGTTTCTTTCTGGGTAGAGGGACAGTCCCTCACCATCAGATTTTGATCATTACTGCAGCCTACATAAATTGTTATAACTATTAGTTTCTCTTCCAGAAGAGATGTACAATTTATTGTAATGAAGATTATGTTAACATATATTTCATAGAACACTACATTCAAGACCTTTTGAGTTCCTGTTGCACCCACCTAAATGAGGCTTTGTTCCTCTGCATGGCTACTGAGAGTTGTTGCAACACATAGAATTAAGACCAAGAAATGTTTACTTGGGGCTTAAAATTCTTCCAGCCCATAATGTACTGCCAGCATTCTCTATCCATGTAAGTGCTCCCAGTGCTGTAAATGGAGTGACACACTTCCCTTGGAAGAGATAAGTGGCAATATTTATTTTAACAAAGCTTGATAGTAAAAGTGACAGTGCTTTAACAAGCTTTGATGGCAAGGTACACTTGATTATTTACTGCGTAGAGGACAAGGTGGGACAAAACTGTCAGAGCACCCTCACACTGAGTCATGGGGTTCAGAAAGGACCCCCTCACATTCTAAACCCCTTTCTCAGGGGGTTTCCAGCTGTGGCTGGATCCACACCTAGTTCTAGGCCAGGAACTTAGGTCTAAAGGATTATATGTGCACAAGCAATCCTTTATCTCACTTAGCTAAGATTTCAAAGTTCCAGCATGCTTATTCCCAGTTCACTTACTGAGTATTTGATGCAATAAGGATTCTCTCAGCCTTGAGGAGCAACCTCAAGAGGCATCCCTGTTCAAGGGGAGATCCTGGCATGCAGCCCACTACCATGTAGGAGAGCTCAGCAGACCCTGGGCTGTTCCCAATTCATGGAGTAAGATGATTGACTTACATTAATATTTGCACACCAGCTGTATTTTGGTTGGCACATGCTCAACTAACCCTCAGCTGTTGAGTAAGTTTTATGGTCCTCAGCTATTGTGTTGTTATCTGTCTTCCCAGAGTCCAGCTTTAAGCCAGATGCAGCCCTCACAACCACTGCTGTTGGCTCTTGCTTAAGCCAAAAGCAGGGGGGAGCACACTGCCACACCCAGGGAGCTCACCCTAACCAGCCCCTCTGTGTAGCATCTTCTATACCATAAAACCATTGGAAGTTTTGCCACTGATCACAGTGATATCAGAAGATCAGAAACCTTTTATTTCCTCCTGGAAAAATCATGTATATTTATTTCCCGTAATAAAATAGGCTAATGGTAGTAAAGAGTGAAGTTCTAGAAGGAAAAAATTGATTTCTCAGTTAATTGACTAGAGAGGGGGAAATTACAAATCCCTGGTTGCCTGTTATGGGTTGACTGGCAACATTTGGCCACAGAAAGCAATATGAACACAGTTTTAACACGCAGGTGGCTACAAGGGAAGGGCTGTGCTGCATGTAAGCCCAGTATCTCCTCAGAGTGGTTCAACCTACTTTTCCAATTGCATTACAGAGTCAGACTGAAACTGTTGTTGATTGTCTGCTCCACTTCAGATAGTTGCATGCTCGTTTCAACTTTAGAAAGACGTTTGTGTCAGCGTTTTCTGTTCCTTGTAGTTACACGGGCTTTTCAAAATAGTTTTTGAGCTAAAAGTATGTTTCCTGAAGTTCAAACACTGGTACAAAAAATATCTCTTTCCTTACTGCTGCCACACTGAAGCAGATGGTGAGTACTAAGACTCTGAACCAGTAAGCATGTAATTTCTCAATTTCTGGGTGCGGAAAAGTAGCTGTTGGGACGAAGCAGACATCTACAGGGCAGGCTGTCATTGCAAGTTAGTTTGAGTTCAAGTCCCCTGGAGTTAGCCCAGTAACACTCCTGCAGTAGATCACATGAGCTGCACAGATGCACTGTTGCATTTCTAGCTCAAGTTTCACCCCCAGCCTTTGGCAGACCATCTACCTTAAGCTGAAAGTCTGTTCCAGCTCTGTGTTTTTATGTGTGAGCAGTATTCAGATTAGGGATGACACCTAGGTTTGGCCTCGGGTTAGTAAAGACAAAACTGCAAAATTCATCCTGATCCCTGTTATAATGATGTCACACAGCTGATGTGCATTCTCACTATGGAACCCACAGCTACTTTGGCACACAGACCATGGTGCAGTTGTTCTGCATGGGGGACAGATACGCTGCCTGTGAGTGATGCGAACGGGTGAGAGCAGAGGAGTTATTTCAGTGCAAACCAGTCTTGGAAAATGCTTGGTTCTGCAAACTACAAAGCAACTTTTGCTCCCTCTGAAGTCAATAGGAGTTCATTTTGCTTTTCAAATTCACTTTGATTAACCTGGTCTTGACACCGTGGCACTTTACTTGTTGAAAAGAAAATTGGTAGCTGTGCGAGATCAAAGATTTTCTAATTTAAGGTAGGAGGAAATGTTTGCTACTGATGAAAACCTTATCTTCATAATAAGCAGTAATGCAATCTGATAATCTACCATTACTGAGTTTCCTTTTCTTTTTTTTTTCCTTAAGCTGAATTTACATCACCTGTAGAGAGAAATAAGGAAAGTGGACTGAAAATGTCAAACCTGTGCAAATTTTGTGACATTAAAGTAACAACCTGCTCAAACCAGCATCAGTGCAAGAGCAACTGCAACATCACTTCTATCTGTGAGAAGAGTAGTGAAGTCTGTGTTGCTATATGGTAAGTTATTTCTTCATGCAGGTGGGGACAGGAGCACACCCTCATTCATCATTGGTCAGTACTTTCCTCAATTGCTCTGGTATTCAGAATGTCCCTGCTACCTACTTGTATCTGTGCATGCCAAGAATTGCTTGAGGTTAACAATTTTGATATGAAATGTTCTTGGGACTTTTTTTCTTCTAAAACAGTTCTGTTCCAGCTTAAGCTGTTATTGGAAAAGAGGCAGGGTTTTGTGCAAACCAATAAGTTGTATCCACCCACAGCACTCACAAGTAGAAACAGATTTGAGGCTCAGGAGAGGATTATGGTGACAGTTGCTGAACAAAGACAATTCTCTCTCAGGTTTCAAGTGAACTAGATTATGTAGATTTTTCACAAGAGGCTTATTGCCATGTATAGGTAGAAATACTTCCTCTTAATGGGAAAAAACTTCTGTGTAGGTAGAGACTTGTAATGTAGACATGATGCCTTTTGTAGCCTATGTCTATGTTCAGAGACGTCAAGAGGTTATGAAAATGAGTTGTAATACTTCTTCAGGATTTATAGGCTTTAAGCTTGTGTTCCAGTCTGAAAACGGAGGGTTCGCGCTTTCGTAAACGGGAATCCAATCCTACCAAAGAAAGCCAGAAACGCTCTTTATGAGTCAATAACTGGACTAAAGGAACAGAACTGAGTGCTTGCAGCATTGCTGCTGATTTAGGGAAGTAATCAGAAGCACTTACAGAGGGACATGACTAATTCATGTGCTGAGGGATTGGTTGTGTCCATTGACTTGGGACATTCAGCATAATTGGAAGTAGGCCCTTCAATTCATGAGCAGTCCAGTGTGCTGTTCTGTATTTGTCCTGTGCTTCTTTAGTAAGTCATCAGTGTCTATTATTGCCATAAAAAGGGGCTGTTGTACAATTTAAGATACATTTTGGATTTTTCGTGACCATTTATCTAAAAGGCAAGAAAACTGTAAAGTGCTTTTTGCTTTCAAGACTTTTGTCAATGAAATTTAATCTGTGGACCAGGACAAAACACAGGAATATGGGCCAGATTATCAACTGTAAATATTTCCTTGACTGTGAGGCATCTCTAGCTTGCATCACTTTTTATGATTGGTATTTTGGTGGTGGTTTTTTTTGGTTGGTTGAGGTTTCTTATATATATAACTCCTTCAGTGCACAAACTGTGCTGATTGTAGGCTTCAAAAACAAAATGAAAAGGCCAACTCACTAGAAATTCCTCAGGTTTTGAGGAAATAATTCTGTTTTTATCATAATTTCCCACAGATTTTTACTGTCTGCTCGGTGACCACAAAAACCAAAAGTATGTTCTGAAGTTCACAGCAGTTCATTGAGCATTAGCTTGAATAATTCTAAGTGAGATTTCAGAGGCATTCTTCTGAGCTTAGCAGTGATATAGGAATAGCTGTGCAATTGTACAAATGTGAGGAGCCCAGATACTGCCAAATTCACCCCATTCAGGAAAGACTGAGAAGAAAATATGATGCTCTTTAAATGCTCTTTGTATTCTCAAAAGAGGCAAATTTTGGGCAGGCGCAGTCCTGTCTGCTCCCTTTGTAAAATATTCCCTTTTTGATTTCAATTTTCTCCTTTTCATGTTTAGGAGACAGAATGATGAAAATGTGACATTAGAAACAATATGCCACGATCCCCAGAAAACACTGTATGGTCACATTTTGGATGACTATAAATCAGAGCAGTGTTTGATGAGGGAAAAGAAGGACGATGGGGGATTGATGTTCATGTGTTCCTGCACAGGTGAAGAATGCAATGATATGCTCATTTTTACATCAGGTAGGTTTAATAATTTACCTTGAATTCCTACATTCCTTGCGTGTAATATTAACTGTGTTATACCAATGTACTTTGGAACTGCATTTTGTGGGGGAGAACTTCTAGTGGCAGATGCTATTTTGGTCTTTTTTGAATCTTGCAAAGTCTCAGCCTTTCTTTTCTGTATTCTGAGGGTACTTCTTCCTGCCAGGCTGTCCTTGTTTTGAAGTAAGTCTAATATTCAGCTCAAGAGATTGCACTTAAAAGCTGATGGAAGATGAAAGCAAGGTGTTCACAGTTGTTCTGTTGATACACCAAAATGCGACACATGTTAATTACACTATGAAATGTAAACTAAAGGCAAATGTCATATTTACAGTCCTACCTCCTCTAAAAGGCTGCATTGTGTGTGTGTTATCTGCATATACAGATGTCACTGGTAATGTGATAGGATGTGAATTTTAAGTCAGCTTCTCTGGTGTAAGCGACCATCTGCACCTGCCTTGTGGTGGGTGTGAAGTAGCTGGGTTCCTTCTCTGGGGCATTTGTTCCCTCACACCTACTACGGCCCAAGGAAGCGAAGGTGATTTCACAAACCAGGGATGTTTTCTCCTACCCACCGTGATTCTTTTACTGAGACCAAGTCAGGTCTCTCCCGGGCAAGAGTGAGGCCTCCCATGGAGAGCTTTGTGTGCACACTCTTCTAAAGGGGCGTGGCACACCACACCCATCCTCATCACCCATAAGTTCCTCAGACAAGGATATAATTAAGTCTTTGTTACCTGAGATAACGAAGGGTTGGGATGTTGTTTCCACTCCTGGGAAACGTGGTGTGTGATTGCACTGGACAATTCTGTGAGCAACTTGTAGCTCTCACTTCCTAGCCTCCAGGAAGGCTAACTGGTTTACGTCACAAAACCACACCAAATTAGCCAAGAGCAAGTCCCAGGCTATCCACATGTGGTGCCACCCCTCATCCCCATCTTCCTCATCCCCTCCCCAAGCTTGATTTGAAACCAGACAACCTGACTGCTAATCCATGGTTGTGTGACTAACCCTTACTTGGCTGATCTTTAAAGGATTTGAAGTTTATACTGGTATTGATATGAGCACGGGTGGTAGACCCAGGACCTAATTCTAACAGATTGCCTTGATTTTATTGAAGAGAATGTGTTCCCTAAGGAGAGATTTTCTCTGTGTCAGCCGTCCAGTGTTTTTGTACAACATGAACCACACCCTTGTGGATTTTGGCTAACTTGTTGTGCGTTAGCTACGTAATAGCTGCTTTTCCTGGAGCTATGTACCTGAATGCAATCACTGATAAATGTGTGTCTTCGGTGTGTATGATTAGGAAAACCATTCTAGAAATTCAGTACCAAGTGCCTTCATTCCTATCAATTGTGCAGCCCACTCACACTTCCAGATCAACCTAAAAGGAGTAGTAGAAATTTAAACCCAGTCTTTTTACCCTAATTGCTTTCACTCTTCCAAGTGGAGCTTTTCCTTCTAGGTCATGTGCTGTAAGCACTCTAGGTGACTCAAGAAAACCATGTGCTTCATTCATATGTATTGAGTGAATAACTAGAGATAAAAATTAAAGTAATGTAAAACTTCACTTTGTAACATTTCCAGTTCATTCACAAGCATAGGCATTAACTCCAGTCAGGAGGGGGGAGAATTGAGGCTTTGTCATTCCTTTTATATTGTTGTGGATTAGTGTTTCTTTTAAATGAAAACAGCCCCTTTGGGTTGCTTGCCTGGTTAGCCATGGCAGGAAGACAAACGATTTTTACAGTATCAGACATGCGGTTTCCTGTCTGTGTTTAACTTTGAGCAGAACATCACAGCCAGCTGGTCCATGGCTCCTCCAGACAACTAGATAATAGCCTGTAATAATTTTGCCTTTGGAATGACTGTCATCCAGATCTATTCTGTACATTGTTCTTGCAGGGTTTTTTTCTCTACATTTCTTGTACACCAGAGAAAGAATTTTTTTGCAGTGGTTTTGCACATTCTATAGTTTTAGAGAGCAAGACAAGAGCTACTCTAAAAAAGCCTGACCAAACAGTGATTTTAATCATTTATTAGCAGAAACTGAGATTAAAAAGATTGCAATTTTTCACCTCTGAATCATAGCATTTCCTTTCAAGCTATTGCTGTAAATGACTACTGTTTTACCTCTTCTTCCTGTATGCTCACTAAGACAGACCAGATTTAGTTTGTTTCTGGTGTTTCTGAGGTAAGAAAGAAAATTGTGGGTAAGGCAACAAGTTCTAATTTCCACCAAAGGTTAGTCACTAAATTCCAGTGATTCACAGCTGAGCTGTTATTGCTTATGGAAGAATTGGTTTATGGCACTGTTGGCTTGCATCAGTCTTGACTGTGAAGGGCAAACCTCCTGACTCCATTTTTAGACACGAGCATCTAAAGGTTTTGGTTATTGGAGGTGTTGTGACTCACCCAAGGGTGACTTTAGAAGTGTTTGAAGTAGTTACATCAAAATCAAATGCCTGTTGATTGTATGGATTTTCATTTAAATTGCCAATCTGCAAGATAACTAGGCCACAGTCAAACATGTGCCTAAACATGCTGATAGTTCTGCTGTGTCAGGGGGCTGACACTGATTCAGATCCCTGGCATTTCAGGCCACAGGCAGCTGGTGGAAAATACTGAGTGCAGAATCGCTCCAAACAATGTTCTGTAGTTCTTGGAGAAATAACATGCAGGAGACAGGTAACCATTGTAAATCTGACTATTCTGTGTTTATTTTTTAATCCCTCTCTTTTTTTTGCCAAACAAAATTGTGGCTGACTGGCAAGTGGCTTACACTGTGGTGGAAAAATGCTTCTCACAGCAAAACTCAATGCCAGTGTGTTGTAATTATTATTTATTCAAAAGTCTAATGTCAGTGTTACCAGAAGGCAAAGCCGGGGAGCAAAATCACTGGAAAAGATTAGCCACAATCAGGGGTAAAAGGCCTTGGGTGGCTAGAAGTTGCCTAGGTGTCAGACAGAAACCTGGTCCTCCTGTCATGGAAAAAATGAGCACAGGACTAGACTGCCAGGGTTTTTGCTCCCTGATGTCTGGTTGTGACTGCTGGATCTTCTGCATCTTTACCTTCTTCTACTTTGATCTGCTGTGATGAACTAGGTCTGTCTGTAGTTGTTCTCACAGTCCCAGTCCTCCCCCGATGCTTGGGCAGCTTTGTTCCTCAGCATTCCCTTCAACACAACATCTCCCAGCCGTGAGCCAGTGTGAGCATGACAATTGCTTAACAAAGCTGGGTTTCATTAACAATCCCTGTAAAGAGTTCTTTGAATGAAGTCAAGCCTTGTTTTACCCTAAGGGACCAAGCAGGACTGCGCCCTTTCCAGCCCCACATCTGACTCCTTCTCTGTGGACTGAGATGACCAGGTACTCACTGTAGACAAGAAAATGGGATTTCTGCATGTTACTTAGTGCATGACCTACTGTGCTGTGCCATGCAACCCCTTCCTCTTACGCAGCTCATTCAGACACTGTCATGCAGCAACGTGCAAATGAGCAGTGGAGACTGCAAACAAGAAAACAAATCCTTTAAGTACTGTTGTCAGTATATATGCAGTTGTTATACTAGGCATCAAATTCAAACCCAAGCAACACTGCAGAGAATTCAAAAGTTGGAACCAGGATTTTAACACAGCTCCGTTTGGTTTATAGTAGTTTCATTCTAATAACTTACATGATGATAATGTTTTTATCCTCACCTGTCTCTTGCCATGCTGTGCAGATCTCCATGCAGCTTGCAACCGAGGTGTCTGTGGGATTGTTCAGGGAGATTGTTTATTGCTCACCTGCTGCAAAATGAAGTCATTCTTTTGGGAACCCTCACCACACCCAAGTATGGGGGAAACCTTTAGCAGCAGCTCTGAATCATCCAAACAGTTGCCTTGGAATACCAAAACCTCAGTGATAGAGATGACTGACAACAAGGGGTCAGCAAGACAAGGTCAACAAGAGTTTATGAGGATTATGAAGCTAACTGGGGAAGTGTGTCGAAGGAGGGATGATGTTGTGCTGCCTAAAAAGCTTCACATTGATCATGGTTTAACAGAGTTGGCTAATTGAGAGTGTAAGAGACATACCTATTTGATTAATCAATCGTGGCTGAGTCATTTGCCCGAATGAATTACAGCCTATGGATTTGCAGTGTGTCGAGTGCCGTGATTGCTCACTGTGTACGGTTGTTACCTGGGAGAGCAGCTGTTGCTCTGCTGCCTGAACCACCACAAACATGCCTGTGTGATGCCTTGTCCCATGGCCAGACTGCAGGAGATATGGATAATGTTTCAGAGTGTCCTTAACTTCGTGTCTCTCATTTGTCTCTAACACGTTGTCCCTGTCTTTTCCTTTCTTTCTCTCCTCTTCCTCTCCTTACTAGAGTCAAAGCATTAGTGATTTTACTTGACTGCATAGGAGGATCTCAGACTTAAGAGCAGACTTAAAATCTGTGCACAAACAGTCACCAGTCCATAAATGCTTATGTGGTGAGTTGTCCGGTGCTCAAGGAACATCACAAGGGAGAGGATTACAGCTGGACTGCTTCCAAGTGAATTTAAACAAAGGCTTTCATTAATCTCTTTTTCTGTTATCCAGCTAACATGTTCAGAAGGTAACTGTCTTCCAGCTGCCCCATAAAAGAGGTCAGTAACATTACATAACATTGCACAGAGCCTCTCACTGCTTGTATATTGGCTTTGTTCTCTATGTTTCCTCCTAGGTATTTGCAGGCACTAGAGTCCCACCCAGTGCCTGCAGCTGTGTGTAACCAAAGGAGAGGCTGTTTAATGCTGAACATCTGATTCACTTAATGGGACAGAAAGGAAATAGAATGAAAAGAGGCTAAAGAAGCCAAAATTTTGTTTTGCTCTGTATTATTTGTATTGTTTTCTTCTTAGGAAAATAACCATGCTCAGTTACAGATTTGTGTAAAAACAAACTAGGCAGTGCTCTTCCAGTCTGGTTGGCATATTTGTTACAATTTGCATCACTTGAGAGCTTAATAAGTGTGGGAATTTGGCCAACCTTTTATCAGGTTGTCATGGAAGAGACTTTAATAATTACAGACAGAAACAAACTGTAACTAACACTGGCAACATAATATTTTGGGAAAGGTTGGAGGGGTGAAACTCAGGCTGAGAATAAAAATAGTGGTTAATGTGTGGCATCTGTTGGAACATATTGAAACTGGAGAGATTGATTTGTTCCAGAAAACCACCAGCAAACAGCAGCAGACACCCAAGCTCTGTAACTGAGCCATGCATCACAGAAACTCAGTCACATCATGTAAAGTTAAAATATGTTGGCTTTCATATTGCTGAGTAGGAAAGCTCAGCTACAAAAGTCAGTGTGTGAGAGATGCCATGTACACACAGTGGAGGGACCTATTAGAATGGGAGAGATAAGAAGGGAATGCATTAGGGGAGTGGAAGATTTTAAGCAAATGGGTGCTGTGCCAGCAAACTAAGGAATTACACTTTCTAGCCAGCAGTGAGGGAATAAAAACAGCAACAAACTATTTGTTCTGTCTTAGAGCTTAAGAGTTTCTTAAACCTCCTGGGTGCTGAATAGCATACTTGGCAATCAGTTTAAAAATGAAATTCTGCTTAGAATGGATGAAATATCCATTAGGTCATTGCTGCCCAGCCTTTTTGCTGAAGTAAGCCACCCAGAAGCAATCAAATTGCCTGCCTCCCACCCCTGTGACTAAGATGCAGCCATTCCCATCAGGTGACAGATGCATATGCATGACTCTTCCAACATGTAGCGCGTGTAACTGGGTCATGTAACTGGGGATTTTCCCTGGGCGTCACAGAGAAGTCTGGAGTCCTGATCCCCTGGGTAGTCATGAGCCAAGGGCAAAGCTGCTGGTCCGCAGGGGAGAGCAGCTGTGGGTGTGCCACGGGTCTTCAAAATTGCTCATACTTTTGCCATACTACTTTTCAGGAAAAGAGGTAAGTGGTGGCACTGGGCAAGGATGTGCATTAAGTGCTCTGTGAGCTGGGTCTGCTTTGCCAGACATTTGTTGACTGCAGAGCTACATTTAGGCTGCCAAATACCCAAAAGAGCAAGTGAATGAGTTCCCACCCCTTTAAGTGAACCCTTAGGGCACAAAGTGCTGGAACCTGCACTTGGGTCACAGCAACCCCATGCAATGCTGCAGGCTGAAGGAGGAGTGGCTGGAAACTGCCTGGAGGAAAAGGACCTAGGGGTGATGATCAACAGCAGCTGAACAGAAGCCAGTAGTGAGAGCATATGGCCAAGAAGGCCCATGGCATCGTGGCCTGTTTCAGAAAGAGTGGAGCCAGTACGACCCGTGCAGTGGTCATCCCCCTGAACTCAGCACTGGTGGGAGCACATCAGATCCTCACTGAGTGGGCCCCTCACTACAAGAAGGACATTGGGGTGTTGGATTGTGTCCAGAGAAGGGCAGCAAAGCTGGGGAAGGGTCTAGAGCACAATGCCTATGAAGAATGGCTGAGGGAGTTGGGATTGTCTAGCCAGGAGAAAAGGAGGTTAAGGGGGAACCCTTTTTTGCTTTCTACAAGTGTCTGAAAGGAGGTCATAGCAAGGTGGGGGTCAGTTTTCCCCCAAGTAAGCAGTAGAACAAGAGGAAATGGCCTTAAGTTGTACAAGGGAAGTTTAAATTGGATAGCTGGGAAAATGTCTTCACCAAAAGGGTTGTTAAACATTGGAACAGGCTTCCCAAGAAAGTCAGGATGAATGACCATCCCTGGAGGTATTTAAAAGACCTGTAGATGTGGCACCTAGACACATGGTTTAATGGTGGACTTGTCAGTGCTGGGTTTACAGTTGGATTTGATGATCTTAGAGGTCTTTCCCAACCTAAACAATTCCTATAGCAGGCCAGGCAGACCTGCCAACTACTGGAGGTAGTGCCTCTCCAGGAGAGAGATACTCTTTTGGATACTCTGGTTATATCCTTTTCAGACTAAGAGATGAAGACATACAGCTCAAGCACAACTTACTGGCCTTGACAGCTTTGGTTTACCTGGTCCAAAAAAAGCTCATGTCAAATACAGACACTTGTTGAAGGAATTCAACCTTCAGGAAAGTCTGCAAGAAGTGCTGGTTTTATTTTCCACTGGATAGTAAGATAGAGCCCACTCTGGTTTTAAAATCTAGTAATCTCTCTCTTCTGCTATGAGTTGGTTCAGCATAGAGCTGAGGGAGGGGTGGAATGGATCTCTTGCACAACAAAAGTATTAAATTGAAAAAAAAATCATCTCAAGTAAGTATGAGAAATTAAAATGTTTCCAAGAAACTATCATGATAAAAAAATGCAGGTTAGTTTGAGGGGCAGCATTTGAATTTAGTTTAGTGCCAAGTATTTTGTGTCAGGATCAACTGTTTTCCTAAGGGAACATCCTCCACCACCAGTAAAAAAGCTTCCCACCCCACATCTGCAAAGCCCCCAAAACACTGCCTGTAAAACTAGCAGAAGTTTTAAAAAGTTGGATCAACTTCCAGACCACTTTTGTCTTCAAGATTGTTTCCAGGAAAAGTATAGGAGTGTCACAAGCAGAGTTTCTATTTTGAAAATCAACATTTCCCACCGAAAAATGTTTTACTGGCGATTTCCAAGCCATTTTAATTCTAAAAAGGCCAAAATCAGGAAGGTATATGAGACACTGAGCTACAGAATTTCATTTCCACTTGAGGATTCTTCCATAGAGATAAACTAAATTACCCCAAACAGCTGCTCAGAGTAAATTTTATTTCACTGGAAGTGAAGCATTTTATGGAGCTAGTTTTCATCCAGAAAGTACTAAAGAGATAGGCAGGCTTTTCCATATTTTGTTGCCTAGTGTCTTGCTCAGAAATCCCTACATGTGTAAGGTTCAAACTCCCATTTTGTGAAAAGCTCTCCCTTGATTCAAACAGAGCAGGTCTTGAACTCAAAGCTCCTATACCCCACCCATGCTAGTGCACTCACTGCTGAGATTCAGCACTCACATACATCTCTTGCCAAATTGCAACATTTAAACAGAAATTCTGTTCAAGCAAAAGCATTCAAAAAGTGTTGGTTTTCATTCCAGTGTGGAATTTAAATCAAACTTTGAAACCTCAGAATTTCTACAGAATGGAGCTTTCCTCCAGTCAGCTCAAAGGGCTGCTTTGTGTCTTGGGATCTTGCAAAATAACCAGATCACAGTTCTGTGGCTGGGACCATGTTTTGTGACTTTGCGTTTCTGGGAATTTTTAATGCGGTGCACAAGCTCGCAATACATCAGTGTCAATATATTTAACTTGAGTTCTGCTAATATCAGATGTATTCTTTCCCTGCTGTGTGGCTTTCACTAGCAGTTGAATAGGCAGCAGCTTTAGAGCTCACAGGAGCAGCAGACAGCAAGGAAGTAGTTCTGTCAGTACTGGCTGGGCATTCTGCTGCCCTGCCATTCAAGTGTGTGTCCTCATTTCATTGCCATTGTTTTACTTACTCTTTCCAGAGTTCAGTGACACTAAAGTTGTATCAAAGGCATGCAAACCAACCTAAAAAATTTGCAGGCTCTTGTGCTTTGAAGCTCCCTGACTGAACAGGGGCTGTACAGTGTTTCCATTTTCCTTGGCACCTGAGCCCTGTTCCCTCAAGGCTTAGGTGGTTAAGGGTTATGCAGCTGGTTTGTGCTTAGTTTAAACCACATACAGGAAGCTTTCTTTTAGCTCAACTTCTCTATTGTTATGCTATATTAATAGGCTCTTTTGAAGCTTAAGAAAGGGCTGATCCACCCAAATAATAGTTCTGGGTGGGGAAAGTTATTTAGGAGCACGTTTGCAAAACATAAAAGGCTGTTTAATTTAACCATTTCCTTGCCTGCCTGTGCAGCCGGGTTTTGCTCATTCCACTGTTCAGAAAGAGGAAGCTGCACTCCCATTTTTTAAATTATGAGGTTTCAGTCATAGGTATTTCTTTATAAGTGAACATATTTATTCTTAGATTCCTGTAGTCAAGCCATAAAATGTTGGCTAGCCACTATGCAAATATACAGCTATGCTCTGAATTTTGATCCTGCCCTGGTTTTGTACACGGATTTTGCAGAGGAGTGCCCCATCCTTAGTTTGTGCTGGAATGGCTGATTTGATTCTGCTCATATCATCAGTCAAAAGCAAAGGCAGTTCCAGAAGTGTCTTGCTCAGGACAAATGTCAGTGCCACCAGGTCTTTGCTCTTGCTATCCCCTTTGATTCTCCTGTCTGGCAGCTTGGTCCCCTCCTAAGCTTAGAGTTCAACCTTGTCAGTCCTGACACTCAGTTCTCCCTGATGTGTGCTCGTTCTTACACTTCCCAAACGTTGAGTGGGATTTGTCTAGTATCTTAAATACTGAGAATTAGCACAGCCTTTGTCCCTGCTGCCTTAGGTGGGGTTGTGCAGCTGTATGCCTTTCACCCCCTGCTTCTCTGCTTCCTCCAAGCGACCGTGCCAAAGCGGATGTGTCACTTTGCAGCAGGGCTGCAGGATGATACAGGGCTCAGAGGGAAGTGGCCAAACTGCTCAGCTTCTGCTTTGATTAATTTTTTTTTTTTTTGCATTCTTTTTCAAGTAACATCTGCAACATCGACAGTTTTTCCCTTCTACCCAGAAATCCCCCTGCACCGCAAGCAGAGCTTTCTCTTGTGCAAAAAGAGGAAGAGCTGAAGGAGCTGCTGGAGAGTTCTTAGCTGTAGGGCAAAATAATACAGCCTGGTCTAGGACACTGTAGGAGTGATTGGAAATCCTAACACAGGTATCCATAGCAGTAAAGGAGCAGGGACTTTGGGTGAGTTTCTTCTCATTTAGAGCCAAACATGCACCCAGCTACCTCCAACTGCTTGGACTCGTGGAGCAGTTTGAAAGACAACTAATAGACAGACATCTTGGGGCTTCTGTCACTCATTTTGAAAGACATCTGTATTTCAAATATCAGGTCTAGATATTGCAGCTCTATGGCAAAGAAAAAGGACTTAAAAGGCCCTAAAGAATCATTTTCATCTTTGTGAGCAAGTGTATCCTATGATATAGATGTCATGTTTCTCATTTCCAAGAGCAGAGTCCAAACTTCAAGCATGCTTTTTCTGTGGTCAAGAAAAAACAAAAACAAACCAAAACCAGCAAAACAGAACCCCAAATGTGCAATAAAATTATTTTCTCTGATTGTTACAGGTCACAGTTGTGTCACATAGTTGTGACCTGCTTGCAGCCAAAACTCCAAACCAGCCATCCCACAATGCAGTCAGTTCTCCTCTAGCCGGGTGTTTGCCGAGTTCTTAATAAAGCAGATTTTCTAGAAGCAGAGAATGCACGTGGGAATAAGCAATGCAAATCTATTTACAGGCAGTGACATTTAACTTTCTAAATATATTCCTCCCGTAAGGGCCATACAAACACAGCGGGTTTTTTTCCCTCTTCAATATGCTGGAAAGCCAAACAATTGCCTTGAATCTGTGATGAACTTTTAGGTATTGTTTTGATTTAAAATGTAGTAAGTTTAAAATTTACTGACATTTTGTTGTCAAGAGAAATCACTGGAGAATAAGGATTTGTGGTTTGCATAGGTCGGGAAGGAGGGATTGCTTCCTTTTCCATAAGTGTTCTTTTGGATAAATGAAGGAAATACTTTCTTTGTAGCTACTGCTAGTGCATGTCATTGACCTGTGCTAGGCTGGGAATGGCAGTGCTAGGAAGGCACCTCTTGTTCCTTGAAACCCTATGAGAGAGGCTTGGATTTAATTACTTGCTTACATCTGGTTGGATAACCTACCAAACAGAGGAAGCACATCCTGGTTCAGGATTCAAGCCTTTTTCCAAACAAAAAGAATATACTTTTCAGATGTCCTATCACCTGCCTTTGAATAGCTGATGGCTCCTGCTGCTTGCCAACTGGGTTTACAATGGAAAAGTGATTACAAGTGAAACTGGAGGGTCAGAGGTACTGCTTTGTTCTAATTGTAAACTCTTTACCCTTATCCCTTTTAGCATTGCTCACCTTTGTTCTGAGAGGCGCAGAGTAGGGAAAACAGAGGCTTGTGGCTAATGTAGTTAGTGACAGCTTCCCTTCAGAGCTTATTAAACTTTTCCTTTTCATATTGACTTACTTGGCCTGAGGCACAGAGCCTGAGTCAATGACATGGCTGGAAGCATCCGCCAGAGCATCGTGCTGCCAAGACAAGCCACTTGCTTAACTGTGGTTGCAGCTTCAGTTGTTTTAGTCCACTCAGGTTAGGCTCCCAGGACTTCTTCCAAACAATCCCATCCCTCATTATTCCTCAAGGAATAATACAGTACATTTTATCTGACTCAAAGGAGGAAGGAGACTGAGAGAGTAAATTTCCATGTGTTCGATTAAATCAGGTTCAGATAAACTCTGGCCCTCCTGTAATCTCTTCTTGGAACAAAACTGTTCCCTTTTAAACTGGTTATCTTCCCTAAGAAATACTGAACTAGAAGGTAGTTTTTAGAGGTGACAGGGCAGCTCTCACCTCTAGGATACAATCTGTTACTCTTCCCAGAACACATCCCTGTTCTAGAATAGGTCCCTGTTCTTCAATTCTCTTTATGTTCCACCTAAGAAAATGTTGGTGTGTGCTCTGCACCAGGCATGAAGTTTGGAGTGAACATCTTCTTTACAGCAGAAAAACAGTGTACAGCCAGCAAGAAACACACAGAGGAAGTTTTCCAATGCATAAATCCATGCAAAAGTACCTGGAGGGTGGTGCTGGTGACAGTTCTGAGCAGGTGTTTGAATTTGTTTTAGCAACACTCTTTCACATACATCAAAGCATGAGAATGAGTTTTGTTTTTCAGGTATATGTATTGTGTATATATGTATGTTTTTCAGCATATATATTGTGCTTGAATATTGTCATACAGTGTGTGAACAGACTTCCTGAAGGTGGCTTTGCAGGGGTCCTATTAAAATATACTGGATCTGGAGTAGAAACTGGGCAAGTGGGAGTTCACAGGCTTCATTGTCTATTTATTTATAGAAAAATTAATTAGTGGTTAAAGGAGCAGTTCTGCCAGGGATTCATTGACAGAGTAAGTACAGGAGACTTTGGCTGTTGTATTCAGGAAAGTGAAGGTTTCATCAATTGTGTGTTAAAAGCCTGAGAAAAGAACAAAGCTGCTATATTATATTAGGTTTTTGTTTGTTCAGTTCTGGATTTTTATAAAATAACCAGACAGGAAAGTCGTGGTAAGCAGAGGCCTACATATGAAACAACATTTTGAGGCAAGAAAACAGTAACAAGTTTTATTATTTGCTGTTTGTGGAGAAAATAATGTATTGCAGTCTCCATAAAAATTGTAATTATTGACAGCCTTCTGTACATATAAATATATGATATAACTTCATGCATGCCTTCCTTCTGTTCTTTACAGATGACCCTCATAAGCCAGAGGAGAAAGATGAAATTTCCAAAGTCACAATCATAAGTCTTGTCCCGCTACTGGTGATTTCTGTTGCTGTGATTGTTATCTTTTATGCCTACCGCACTCATAAGAAGAGGAAACTCAACAAGGCATGGGAGAAGAATGTTAAGCCCAAGAAGCACAAGGACTGCAGTGATGTCTGTGCCATTATGTTGGATGATGACCGCTCAGACATCAGCTCCACGTGTGCCAACAACATCAACCACAACACAGAGCTGCTGCCCATTGAGTTGGACATGGTTGTTGGCAAAGGGAGGTTTGCTGAAGTGTATAAAGCCAAGTTGAAGCAAAACACGTCAGAGCAGTATGAAACTGTGGCAGTCAAGATTTTCCCCTATGAAGAATATGCTTCCTGGAAAACCGAGAAAGACATTTTTTCAGATGTAAACCTCAAGCACGAGAACATCCTGCAGTTCTTGACAGCAGAAGAGCGTAAGACAGATCTTGGTAAACAGTATTGGTTGATCACTGCCTTCCATGCTAAAGGAAACTTGCAGGAATATCTCACACGGCACATTATCAGCTGGGAGGACCTCTGGAAACTGGGTGGGTCCTTGGCCCGAGGGATTGCCCATCTGCACAGTGATCACACACCCTGTGGTCGTCCCAAAACACCCATCGTACACAGAGACCTAAAGAGTTCCAACATCCTGGTGAAAAATGATTTAACCTGCTGTCTCTGTGACTTTGGGTTATCCCTGAGACTGGA
Organism: Rhipidura dahli; assembly: GCA_013399225.1. Taxonomy (NCBI): domain Eukaryota; kingdom Metazoa; phylum Chordata; class Aves; order Passeriformes; family Rhipiduridae; genus Rhipidura; species Rhipidura dahli. Next base: position 1,602,740 of record VXAC01004697.1, on the reverse strand, counting down.
CCCTTCCCTGTCTGTGGATGACTTGGCTAACAGTGGGCAGGTAAGTTAGAAGACTGAAGGGGTGGGAGGGTAATATCCCACTTAGACTGTCGGTCCTGAAAAGACGAGAAAACTGAAAAGATGAAAAAATCTTAAAAGATAAAAAAAAAAAAAATAAGCCACTATGTTAGCTTTGACTTAAAATCATTAAAAATTAACGTGAATGTGTTTATAAAAAAAGAGGCACTAAACATTAAAGCAGCAATGGGAGAAGTGCAATGGAGTTTTTTTATGATGGGAGAGTTGCTTGTGTATATGATGCAACCATCCTCTCACCTACACTAAGCATGTATGAGCTTGTTAGCAGCTGCTCATGGTGCTGCTGCAGTGCAGTCACACACAAATACAGTAAGGATCTGCTTCATGTTGTGAGGTTTTGACACAGTTTCCGTGCCTGATGGCATTATGCTTTTGTGTATCCCAGCATATGTGAAGTCAGTCTTGTGTCCTCAAAAGGTGTAAGCACATAGCTACTGATAGATAATAATTTTGAAATTCAAAAAAAGAATCCTCTTTAACATTATGATAAATTCTCCACATGCAAGCAAATACAAGGATGTCAAATAAAAATAATTGCCGTTACGTTTTTTCAACTAAGGAGCATGGATAATACTCATTTACTTGGCAGGGATGCCAGGGGAATGTTCATGAATGCTTTTAAGACTACATAGATCTCTAAATATTGTCTCTTCTAATGAAAACTCCTATAGTATAAATTCAGACCATTTGTTAATTTAATTAATTCCTAATAGTTTAATTATTTATATATTTATATTTTTATACGTAGGTCACTCAAAGCCTGTCCACTTAAACTGACTTCTACCTCACATGGACTAATATTTTAGCCTAGAACATTTTCAGGGTCAGTTCTTCAGTCTGTAGTGCTGTGTTGAGTCCACAGGAGCTTTACTGTTGTTTATCAAATGAAGATCTGCCTTTGAAAGTCTCCTTATTGAAAAGCAACTGTCCTGATCTCATTTTTAGAAGATCTATTAGCCAGAGCCATGAGTAAGTGTTAATCAGTGGGGCCGTATTTAAAATGCTACAAACACCAGTCTGTTACTTAAAATTTCTCTCCAGCACACCAGATCTTTTTAGGGTTCAGTGAAGTCACACCATCTTGTCTGTCATAAGACTGATCCCATGTGAAGCAAGACAAGGACTCTGAAAGTCATCACCCACAGACACTTAGCTAAATTTGCAAGCTGATTTCTCTGGAATTGCTCAGAGACACGTGGAAGTAGGGCAGTGTTGATACTGCCACTCTCACAGTCCACACCAACACTGATGACAAAGTACAGCGCTGCCCAGAGCAGGTTATAGCTTTGCAGTTGGTGTCCTTGGACACTGGTGTTGAGGCCTATTCTTTTATTTTGTTTAACTTCAGTGAATCTGTTTGGGGGTGACCCAGCTGGTGTCATTCTTCTCTGTGACAAGGAGTGTGAGTCAATTGTTTTGACTCTACTTCAACCTCTGCCTTATTCTTTTTGGGCACACAAGAGCAACCCACTTAAATTCCCCAGCATGCCAGCTTCAGTGCTGTAGCTTTTATTAAAGAGGTCTTGCACCTAGGATTTGCCTTATGCATCATTTCAACAATTTACCCTTTGACTCAAACACTTGCCACCAGGAGATCCAATCTTATAACATATATAATGGAGCTGACCCAATTTTTAATTCAAGAAAACCTCGAGCTTTCTGTGAAATAAGTAAGAGTGTAAGTATTTAACTGTTTTTCTGGTCATCCTTAGACACTAAGATTGAAGGCAAATTATTGGGATTACAAAGCCTTCTTTCCAGTCTATCCAACTACCTTCCATATCATGCAAATATAGCCATTATTGACTACAATGCCCTTAGTGAAAGACCTTAGGCTGGAAACCACCTTTTCCTGCATTAGGACCTTGGCAGTCTTTTGGGTTTGGCCATCCATGATGGTTAATATTTGTAGACATTATTAATGTGACCATATAAATCTGGACCTTCGTCCCAGTGTGTTCAGAGGGATGGTAGGTGCCTGCAAGGCCAGCAGTTCTGTACCTCAGCAGCATTAGCACCCTCGTAATAGGTGGTTTCCCATATCAGATAAAGAGAAATATCTACTGCCTCTCTGACTGGTACACCTCAGGGCATGAAACATCTCTTAACAGCTTGAAAGAAATGTAACATCTATAGTAAAAAAAGATTCAAATGTCACAAAAACCAATAATGCAGTGCAGGAAGAGAGATGGTCCCTCAGTAGAAATTTTGGAAAACCAAGAACTGAAAGCAGACTGGTATTTGCAAAGAAGAAGCATATCCAGACCCTAGAGAGACAACCAGCTCCAAATTGTCAGAGGTTAGGCACATAAAAATGCTTTTGAGACTCAGGAGTCACATGTTTTCAAGACACAGAAAAAGTGTCACTGGCCAAAAGACCTAATAATATAAATGCAAATAAAAGGACATAAGCAGAATGGAACACATGATAAATTCTAAGCAGGATGGATTTGATAGCATTCTTCAAGTCAATTTTTCTCTGTATTTTCTTCTGTGCATTTTAGTTATAGGGCTTCATCCTCTGTTGTCCTGCAGAATTGTTTTCATTGCTGCAAAGAGGGTGTGAAATGCCAGACCAGAATAGGACTTTGTGGCAATGTGAAGGATCTGTATTTAGGCATCATTAACTCTTGTTAAAATCAGCAAGGTTTGTGAGGGGTGGGCCATGTGCACAGGTAACCTTCTTAAGTTTTGGATGGGATCCACCTGGGGAAGAAATCATGTCCTAGGGAGTTAATGGTAGCAACAACCTCTGCTTCAAAGTTTCCATATGTACATCTTATGTAGGGAAGGGAGCTGGTGCTCACCTCGGTGCTGCTGAGACATGACTGTCCCAAGTACCTCTTCAGTGCATAGCTGCTATTCACAAGCTTGGCCTTAAATTCATCAGTGTCAGTGTAGCAGGGCACTTAACTTTGAGACTGCTCACACTGAATATTTTCTTGTCCTCTATTTATAAAGGCTTTGATCCTACAACCATTCAGATATTTTTGACACAGATTTTCTGAGGTTGCAAGGTCCTATGACAAAGCTATATTCCTGATCTTTCCTTCTTCTTATGATGCTTTCCACTTTTTGTGGAACATCTTCCCATTTGCCCTGAGCCTGAGGTGGTAAGATATGTTTATTTACAGAAGCTTTTAAAATGGGTGTCATAGGGCTCTCTCAAGATTGTACATTTGCTATGTGGCTGTCTGCAATTGTAGACCCAGTAATTGAAATGTTCTTTGGAAGCCCTGCTTGCCTCTGGGCTCTGGAGTGATTGCTGTGGTGTAAACAGCTCCTTTAAATCATGTGTCCTACTGCATCACCCACTTGTGTTTGTTTGTCTCTGTGATTAACCAGTCTCCAACCTGAAGCTGTCTTTGCCTGATGAAAGACTTCTGTTTGCAGTTTTTCAAGGGGGATACATTTTTTGTACCTGCCCTGTGAAGAGTTTGTCGTTCGAGAGCAACTGTTGAGTGATCCAAAAATTCTTCCTTAAATCTTTTCTTGTGACAAAACCAGACTTTTAAACTTCACCTTCTGTAATGCAAAATCATAATCTAGATCTCAGCAAAGCTGCTAAAGTCATTGCTGAAAATTGCTCAGTATGAATAAAGTTTACGAGAACGTTTTTTCAAAGGGGCAGATTTTTGGATTTGATTCAAATGTGTGGCTCTGCATTCAGTATTTGTGTGTTTGCTTTCTTCTCCCAGGCCTCCATTTACTCTCCTTTTAAGCCTACCATGAAAAGAAGCAACTAACACTCTAATATGCCATGCAAAATAATACAATGTGTTTCTTGCTCATCTGAAAGACACTTGGTCAGCAGCAATTGCTTGAGGCCCAAAGGTCAGAGTTTATCTGTGTACAGCCAAAGAGTGAAAAGAGTGTAAAGACTTGTCAGTGTCAAAATGACTTGCTTAAGGAACTAAAAAGGGCTCTTTTTTTTTTCCCTCACCAAGAGAGGTGCAAGTAAGTTGGTAGTCAGGACAATGCCAGATTCCCCTGGCAGCAGAAAATACGACCTGTGCCAAGTATAGCCTGGATTTTTGGATACATGTCAAATGGCACTGTTTCTGGGAAAGCTGAAGTTAAATCACAGCGAAATCCAAAACATGAATTGCAATTCCAGCTCGTGAGCTCTCCCCAATCTCTTCTCCTGTAGGTTGGCACAGCAAGATATATGGCCCCTGAGGTTTTGGAGTCCAGGATGAACCTGGAGAACATGGAGTCCTTCAAACAAACAGATGTGTACTCCATGGCTTTGGTCCTCTGGGAAATGACATCTCGCTGTAATGCGGTCGGAGGTAAGTGCTGTCTGTTCTCTTCTCTCTAAAAGTGTGTTGAGACAGACATGCTCTGGTGATTGTCTGGGGAGAGGGTGATTCTTTGTGACTATCATCATGTTATCTAGTGTAAATTATCAGTCCTTCAGTAGTATGAGATGTACATGTGCATGAGCAGGCTTGAAAGCCAAGCAACTGAGTTCATGAGTAAATTGATCCTCAGCTGGTGTAAGGATAAATTTGCTGCTAGGCAGATCACTTTGAAAGATTATTAGAGTCTGGTTTTTCTATGACGTCTTGGGTAGCCATGGATTGACTCAGTCTGGTTGATCTCATACAAAATAATTGGAAACATAAGTAAATGTGGAATATTAAACCCAAAAAGTGGTAACTGCTTCCCATTTTCTTTCATGGAATGTTAATCCTCAAACCTAATAAGGACCAGTTAAGTGCCACATTTACTAATTGATAATTCTAGTAAGAGGCATCATAGTGATATGGAAAGTTTCCTGTTTGCCCAAAATCACCAGCTGCTGCACATCATGCTTTGTGATTTTGCAAGAGATCATTCATATGAGAAATCAAGGGATGTTTGCTGCATAAAGTGTAGCAACAAAATAAAAATGATTGGAACTGACTATCAGAACAGCTCCAGGAAAAGCTGCTATGCTTGTTCATATTCAGAGTTTCTTCTGAAACAAAACTCTCCGTTTCTGCTTTGCCTAAAGCTGACCCAGAATTCCCATTGTGCAACTCTGGTATGTGCTAGAAATCAGAAAAATTGCTGTTGGGGTATCTGCAATACATATTGCCATGCTTGAAGTCTTTCACCTTACTTCAGGAGCTAAAATAAGACAAAGTTTTGTATAAAATTCTTTAGCCTCCTGGAATCACCTAAAAGTCATTCTAAAAAATATTGCTGCACAGATCAGGGCTCACACAGGCAGTCAGAGGAGAGGGGCTGTAAAAGGTAACACTAATGCTCGTATTACAGTACATATGCAACTGTGTTTTGATTTGTTATCCTTCTTCCAAAACCACAGAGGCTCCCTTTTCATCAGACTTGGCATGGTTCCACCTTGAAGGGCTGCCACAGATGCAGAGACAGGACAGTGTTGCAGGCTAGAGCACTGTGCTATGAGGAACATAGTGTACAGGAGGGAAACCAGTGTGCCAGGGGAAGATGTGCATAGCTGCTCCTTGTTTCTCTTCCAGCATCTGTGGGATGCCACAAGCGAGGTCTCTGAAGCCACTCAGCACCGTGACTGTGTGGCTGCACCACGATGTGCATGTGCAGGAGGGAGGAACTACCTCCATCTCTGTCTCCTGCTCTGTCTGACCAGCATTTGGTCTTGCTGGGTGGGCTGTGTCGTGGGCAACAGATTCACCCCAGTGTACACTCTGCCAGGAAAGCTACGAAGCGAGTATGTGTGCAGAAAGTGCTGGCTTAAAAGCATGAAGAAACCACCTAGCTCTTTTCTAGTCAAACATTTAAGGGTAAAACATTTGGAGGAACTGAACCTCAGTCTGACATATTCCAAGGCAAACCTATCCATATTTAATGGCTCGTGGTCATGCCTGTTTCTAAGTGCACTGGCACAACCCCAGCCTTTCTTTAGCACTTTGTGAATGTGGCAGAGGAGATTTAAAACCTCAGAAAAGGGTGCTTTGCCCTGTCTCTTGATCTCTCTCTGTTTCTTGCATTTAGGAACTTACCTGATTCGTATTAATATGAGCTGTTTACTGTGGAATCTTTGATGATGCCTGAGTCCCTTCCTGTGCATATTTGCTGAGTAGGGTAAAATGAAGATTGTAGCAAAAGCAAATCTTATTGCTGCTGTTCTCAGAAGGCAACTGCTAAAAGAGGATATAAAGGGAGTTTCATAAGGAAAGAAAATCACCAGCATGTTTAGCTAGAATAGTTGAACTATTATAACCTTGAGAAGAAGAGCTGAAGTCATTTCAGTAAAGGGAAATATTTCTCTGGCCCAGCATCCCCTTTCAAGTGATGCTTCACCCCCACCCACATCCTGATCTTCCCTATTCATTTCATCCCTCAGTCATTGTCATCTCCAGAAACCCATATCTTGAATTTTGTTTCCCTACTTCAGTCATCTTTCCTGAGGTGAGGTCCTCAGACAAACCCCAGGAGCACTTGGACAGATCCGTAGGGGTTGGAACTTGCACTTAAAATCTCAGTCTAAAGCAGTTAAACACAAATCCCAGGATGTAGATCCCTTAGCTTGTCACTGGTACTGAGCTGCAACAGCATTGCACTGTTACTCTCATTTCCTTCTTAGATTTTCCCCTGGTTCGTGCAGTCTGGTTATCTTTGCAGCCAGCTGGTGAAATACCCTTACAGTGATTCATGACTACAGCTCCCCCTCTGCTTTCTTTCTCCATCTGTCACTTGTGAGACTCCCTCCTCTCCTCACAGCCTTCCTGAGGAGCTGCCTCTGCTCACGCACACCCCTCTTTTACTCCTCCTAGACTGTTTGGCAGTGAGAGAAATGTCTTTGCACATAAGGCAGTGTAGGCTGACCTGATTGCAGCCAGCCTTTTCAAAGGAGCCTAAGAGATCTAGGCTCTGTCTTTGCAGGGCAGGCTTGGCTCTGGTGTCGGCTCAGGGCAGTTTTGAGGGCAAGAATGGGAGTCTTAGCCCAGGCAAGAGCATTAACAACTTTATTTAGGGAGGGAAGCATGCGAGGAAGTGGGGCTGATTGCCATTCAGCCACACAGAGGTACAGGGACTCATTTCTTTTTCAAAGGGAGCTCTCGGGATTCATTTGTCAGCGTGCAGGTGTTCAGTGAGTGTGGGAGGTGATGCAGGCAGGTCCTTTCACTACAGCAGCTTTGTCAAACACAGCCTCCACTCTATGCCAGGCCTCTTCAGTCTGCAGACATTTAAACAAAAATACCCAGCAGCACAATCCGTACTGCGAAGCTGCTGTAGTAAATAAGCAGGTGGGGATTGCCTTTTGAGAAAGGCCATGCTGTTCGTTGTTACTTTGTTGTGCTAAATATGGAGAAGCAGAAATGGGGCACGAGGGACAGGGAGACAGAGGCAAAGATCGAGGTTGACTGATTTTTCACCAGAGTATAATTTAAGAGGCATATTTAGAAACTCAGCAATACTACTTTGGGGAGAACTTCAGCTCTTCCACGCTGCTGTTAACTTGGTATTTCATTCAGCACAACAGCTGTGCACCAGATGCTGCACGTTGCAAGAAATATAATTTTCATCTCAACCACTTGCTTTCAGAGTGACACAGCTTTGGTGGCTGAGACAAGTGTAATTTCTCTGACAGCCTCCTAGAAAGAAAAGAAAACCATCTGCTTTGTATTGCAACTGCTGTGGGTGAGGGACTGTTGGGGGTGGCAGGGGAGAAGGAGAGGAAAGCAAACCTCTGGATACACAGGTTTGGTGAAGAGGAAGAAGAGAAACCCCTCAGAAAATGGCGATGTTGCTCGAGCAGTAGAGTGGTGACTGGCTTTGGTGTAGCAACAGGGCTTTGTTTAAAATGGCAGCTTTGCTTTACTGGAGCCGTGTTCCGTGTGAATAAAATCAGGATTAATCTTGTGCTTACATGGAAAGACTTAGCCAAGAGCCACAGTTTGGCAGCTAAGCATTTGTGCATCCTGCACCTCATGAAGTGCTCAGCTTCAATGACACTGCTGTGGAGTGGTGGCGTTTCTGGCAGCAGGGAGCAATCAGATGGCCTGCACAGCTGGACTGTGCCTGTGCACTGGGCCCTGAGGTGGCTGCAGCTGGGACCTGATTTAAATTTCTCCTTCTGTGGAGCAGGGATAAGCCAGTGCAGTTAGTCTGCACTGTGCTGGCTTGTAGGGGCATGCAGCCCTGGCTGGTAGATCCACACAGTGCAGCATCACCCCGTGACAGGCACCCATGCCCTGGAAATTCTCCAAGTGTCACCACAGTGCTACATGTGAGGTAGCAAGGGTTGTCCTTCAGCAAGCCATGTGGCAGTGGATAAGGTCACTGCACTACACCCCATGTCAAGCACTGATGTGCTCTGTGTCTGCTGCTTTCCCATCTCAGGATTCGGTGTGCATCGACTGGGCAGCCCCTAAGCCTGCACTGATGGCAGGGCTCATGCACCCCCAAACCTATAGAAGGGTGACTGTGTCATCTTTCACAGATGTGAAGTCACTTAAGAGGTATCTGAGCACCTTGAGTTCACCCATCCCAGTGCTCCCTTCCCCTCAACAGGGAAACCTAGGGAAATTTATGAAGTAAGCATTTGACAGCTCCCTAAACGTGGCCATGACAACAATTTTTGGGCCTCTGCTTTGGGCCTTATTTTCCCTTTGTGCAACTAGTTCAAGCTAGCAGATTCACTACCTGAATTCCCCTAGCATGAAGAAAGACACTATCTGAAGGACACTACTGTGTTTGCAGGCATTGTCACAGTAGCTCCAACATCAACTGATTTATCCCTTCTGCCCCCTCATAAGCTCTTGTAGTGGTTTGGTTTGAAATATCCATTACTTACTCATTTTCCTTCTGTGAGATAAAAATGAGGAGAAAGCAAAGCAGGGCCATTTCAATAATTAATAAATAAAGGGGCATTTCAAAGGGACCTGGAAGTTCCCAAACACAAGGTCACTGCTGTGGACTGTGCCTCACAGTTCACTTCTGCTGGCCTTTCACCTCACCCCTGCTTTGATTCTGCAAATAAGTCTTCATCATCCAGCATGAGAAACTGTCCCACAGAAATCAGTAAGACAGATTACAAGAGGGAGTGTCAACAGGATTTGTGTGTATGCTCTTCTGACCCAAAGAAAATTTCACTGCAAAAAGCTTAGAGTAGAAAAAGTGAGCACAAGTGAGCCAAATTTTCCAAGCTTTCACCACATACAGCAAATAGATTTTCAGTAATGTCTCTGTTTGGGGCTAAAAATCCAATCCCAGCCTTTCTGAGAGTTATGGCCAGGCCAATGTCAAAAGAAACTAGAGGTACAGCAGTTAGTAGTGCAAGTCAGCTCTCAACCATAAAGATTAAATGCTGGAGGTTAAAGTTGAAGGAAGTCTGCCATTATTGAATGCTAAAGGTTCTGTAGTTCATGGTTCCTGACATATTTATGGTACTTCATCCAGCTGTCATTTTTAGTGCCCAACCAGCCTAAAACCAATCAAAAGAAACATATAAGGCATGAGAAGTAGAATCAGCACCTGGATACAGCCATGCACAGGCAGCTAGGCACAAACATCTTAACCTGCCTCAAATTGACATCTGTTACATCTACTGTAGCATGTAAGCATGATCCATGAATAACACCAGCTATTACTGCAGAATGTGTCTGACACTTGAGATTCCTCAGCATTAGGATGACTTACTGCATGAGGATTTAGTGGGCTTTTTTTTTTCTTTCCAAGGGAAAGAGAAGCATGATAATAAATAGCAGGAAGATGCCTCATGCTTTTCAAGCTGAGGGAAGGCATGATTGTGTTAGTAGAAAGTCATTACAGTGAATTGGCATCTGGCCTCAATTTTTCTTTCTTTACCATAAACAAAAACAAAGCAACAACAAAAAATCCAAATGTGAAAATCCTATCCAATCTTTATATTTGGAAGAGGAATGCTCATAACTTATAAACAATTTCTCAAACAGGGAAAGTGTATTATGAACCTATCAAATCCCAGGAAAGGCTTTCCTTTCTCCTACTTGAGCCACCTCATGAACCTGAGCAATCTTCAGATTAAATCAGTGAGAGGGAACAAGTCAGCACCACAGCACCAGCTTCCCTGTGTTGGACATTCAGACTCTTCCAGCTCCTCACACTTGGAGATCTCAGAGCCTTGGCTGGTGTCCATGACCACTACCACAACTAAACCATGACTGGTGGAGATGGTGCAAGAAATGGCCACCTGGGTCATGCGATTTAAATTTTCTCAGCAAACTTTAATATTTTTGTTAGCTTTGAACATACAGGTATGTGCAATATAATCGTTGTGCATGCATGGTAACCCAGGTCTGACTAGCAAGATGGCAACTTCCCAATTCATTTCTAGGGCTGAAGTCTTGTAAATTTACTTTGGTTGAGTAATCTCAGACTCAGATTAATGTGGGTGAAAGTGGTATGCCTTCTTCTACAGGAAAGAAAGTGAAGCAGACTTTGGCCCTTGGGTCTTAAAAGATAGGAGTTTTGTTTTGGGACTGTAGCCATCCTCCAGAGCATTGTGTGGACAGTGGCCAGCACCAGATGGCTAGGGAGAAGGAAGGAGAGTGCTGCAGGAGGCATCTATGGGGTGATCTGCTGCACTGCACACAGTTGTTTGCAGCTGAATCTCTAAACGCTGAACATTTGAAGCACAAGGTTTAATACCCCTTCCAAAATGTTTGTTATTGCAACTTGGCTACTCTTTTTAAAGGTTAGCCTGATAAAGTCCTTGTCTCATGGCCATCACGTACAAGTGAGATCTACAGCCTGACTTCAAGGTTTTGGAGAAAAGTCCAAAGTTAGTTGTCTTCAGTAGTATCTTGTTTTTATTGTGAGATTTGACAGAAGGATCTGACCTGTGTTATCTTGAGAATTAGTCATTTTCAGTAGCATATCATATGACCCCATCCTTACCTTGCTCTCCAAAGTAAACAAAGCCAGGTTTTAGAGGCTCTTCCCATTTTTTCTGGGCCTTTAATCCTTATCACCTTTCTTGGAGCTCCTCTCCACCTTGAGAGGAGTGAGCAACACTGGACACTGCAGCTGAACTTTGGTTGTAACATTAGGCAACAGTGGTTTGTCTCTCCACCTCTTTGTCTCTCTTCACACATCATCTGGGCACTCGCATGCATTCTCCAGACTGCTTTGTAGATTACACTTCAGTGTTTCTTGCCCTCAATTAATTCCTAGAAAGAAATAAGAGGCAGCAGAACAGGTCATCTTCATAAATCTTTATCTGATACCAGCAAGTCATTAGGCCTGTGAGTAAAGTCTCCATCTGTTCCCAAAGAAACCACAGCATTTTTTACACTGTGTCAGCATCTACTATAATATTTCCGCTCTCCGAGATTTCTTGAGTTTTCTCCAAAGGTCCCATATGTCTGCCTCTTCCTTCTCTCTCTAAAGAAAAGCAAAGAAAATATGCAGCATGCAAACAAAAACTAGAGTGGCAGCAGTCCCTTCAGAAAACTGTGCCCCTGTATCACAGGCCAAAACTGATCCATTTTGGGAAGGAAGTCTAAAATAAGAGCAGACTACTACTTTCTAGAAAAGAATGCAGCTTAGCAGTGAGTAAACAAGGGCAGTATGGCAGCTTCCAGAGTTGCTCCTTAACTGTATCTTTGTCCTTTTCAAGCAACTGTTTCATCCTAGCAATCTGCACACTCACATCCCATGACCTAGATAGATTTCAGTTTATATTTCACCTGGCATGTGTGTATGCACTCCAGGAGAGCTAAGGGTGACCAGCTCTTCAAAAGCTTGGCTCGGGAAAAACTCACCTTAAAGCTCCTGTGTTTTTTACCTCAGCAGACACTGAAAGGCTCACAAACCATTACAGATTACTCTGCTTCTTGGACTGTTGCTAATATTGTTATGTACTGAAGGGTTTCAATGAGAATTTTTTTGTTGGCTAGGAAACAAAAGGGGAGGGAGGGAGTGTGTGGGAGAAACACATTTGAAACATTTTTGAAAATGCCAACTGGCTTTGCTTTGTTTGGAGCTGGTCAAGCAGAACAGTGGCAGTGAGCAGCTAATCAGCAGCTCCTGCTCCTCAGAGAACAGCCAGCTCCCTTCACTCTTGGCACCAGCACAGCCCAGCTAAATACCCTGTGTTTGCTTCTTCTCTTGTCAGAAGTGAAAGAGTACGAGCCCCCGTTCGGCTCCAAAGTGCGAGAACACCCTTGTGTGGAAAGCATGAAGGACAACGTGCTAAGAGACAGAGGGCGACCCGAGATCCCCAGCTCCTGGCTTAACCATCAGGTAAGAGCACCACATGTGAGCACTGGGAGCTGCACTGCAGATTTAGCTGCTGCCTGAAGCCTGAGCCTTAACTCAATGCCCTGCCCAACAGGCTCAGAGTACAGCTCTGTCACACAGTGACACTGGTGCTGATGTGGTTCGGACACCACAGTTCCCTGTACCGTGCCTGCCCCAGAGCCCTGAGACTCCTGCTGCACACCAGGGTAACCTATAAGCAATTAAAACAGAAACACTGGAGATCCAGCAATCATCCAGAGAGCCCCAGAATAATTAGGCCCTTAAAACACACTGTGCCTAGGTTCTGAAGGGGCAAAGAAAACAGCTTCACCCATGGGCCTCTGTTGCAGCCAGAATGGGAGCTTCAGACAAAATTTTTTAGAGAAGGCCTCCTGTTGAGTCATGAGGTATACAAAGGATTCCCTTGCTTCTAAATGCCTTCTCAGAGAGAAGTGTAGGTGTGGCTGGATCCAGGCTTAGCCCCAGATTTTGTCGACAGTTTCTGTTTTAAGGATTACATGGGTGCAGTTGAACCATTATACAACTTTGTCTCCAATGATTAAGGATGGCAAACCAGATATATTGATATAAATATAAATCACTTGTTGTGATAATGATTAGACAAAAATATCTTAATTGGAATTACGTACTACCCAGTATAGGAGCTATAACTACTAGTATGGTGTGCAGTGTGAGGCAATATTGAAGCAAACATATTAAAGCAACTGTACTAAAGGTAGCAAAACCAATTATTAAGTAGAGATTGACATCACCCACCCATGCCAACAACTGTAGGCAAATCTCTTTCACTTAGCCTCGAGGAGTAACCTTGAGGGGTGGGAGTGACCATGAGGCATGGGACTCTGCAAGGGGAAGAATCTCTACACACACTCTGAGAAGGGCTATGTTGGAAGATGCTGTCGTTAAAAAGTAGGACTGGGCTTTCACAGTATAAAATGATTGACTGTCAGTCAGATGTCTCCAGGCCAGCTCTGTCAGCTCAGCAGATTTAGATTAGTTATTAGTAGTATCACTTGGTTGTTCCTTTGTCAGGCAGTTTACCAGGTCCACCACATCTTCTCCTCACTATTGAGATGTTTGAGTTAGTCTGGTTTCATCATTATTCAACACCAAAAGCAGCATGACCCCCTTCTCCATTCACCACTGGTAGCTTTGCAAATAGGGCACTAAGTTTAACTTGTTTTACCCCATTTCCAGGGAGATTATCCTACTACAGAGGATCTTAAGCAGAGAAAGAGATCTCCTACTTTCTCATGGAGACCAGTCACAGTTGTATCCCAGCTGTTGACAGGTTTAAGGAAATATGAAATTACTCTTCAGAAAGCCAGTCTGGTTTTATTCAGGTTGTGCATTAGCAGTCCATTTCCCTTGCATATCACAAAGCACTTTGTCAGCTTCCTCCATTCTCAAGCACTGCAGTTGCACTTCCTAGGCAATAGTAGATTGTTTAGTACATGAAACTGAATGAAAACAAGCCAAAGACGTGCATCTCTTCACCTTTGCTCTCAGTAGTTTTATCAGTAGAGAAAAATGTGAATCATATCAGAGAAGTGAGGCTTGGTCATCCCACTTCTCAATGAAATATGCTGAGTGGTCTTTACCAACGAAAGGAAAGCATCACAAACATTTATAAAAGCCCAGACAACCAAGAATATAATCTATTTCCATCAGGAGCAATATAACACTCCCTTTTTCATTCTGTTTGGAGAGTTAAAATCAGCCTGACATCTACTTAGAAAAGACCAAATGACTGGCAAAAATCAATCATCTTTCCAACTGAGAACACCTGCCACCTGATGACTATGGCAGACTGCAGCCCCTTCCTGGACTGCAGGGTCTTGCTCCTTATGTATTCAGCTGTGAAGAGTAGGGTTATTGAGAAGGGACTGTTAATGAAGAAAGGAAGATGAATTTTCAGGTACACCTGGGTATCTGATACTACCAGCACTAAAAGCCCTTGACAGCAACACTGACTGTGTGGAGAGCTGCAGCTTGAGGTACTGGGGTAGAGCTGTGGGTTTCATCACCTCTGGGTTTACACAGCAAGTAAAATGATCATGGATTTGGACCTAGGTGTCCTGCATTTGATTTCAGAGATTGCTTCCATATATAAAGCCCACACCTCAATCTGCCCCCAGCACAGGGCACCCCACCAGCCGGCAGGCCCATGCACTTGTGCTTGTGTGTCACCAGAATGGGCACAGCTGGCTCCAGCAGGGTTCAGCTAAGAGTCTAAGGAAGGAAATGGATGCTTGATAACACACTCAGAGAATATTTAATGAAGGTGGATTTAATTCCTTTCACCTGAATCCTTTCAGTGTTTCACACTGTGCTATCTAAAATGCAGGGATGCATCAGTTTCCACAGGGCTGTGACAGTTTGCAGCAGCTGAGGATCTGCTTTGAGCTCCATAGAAGTTGTTCTTACTGTGATGGCTCTTCCATATTCATTTCCTTCCTCTGCAGTCGTGTTTTTGTAATGAACTCATTATTCATCGTGATAAAATTCTGGAATGGATTTGCATATTACAATTACCCCCACACCCCCCATAATGAAATTTGTTGCACTATTGATTTCAAGTTAATGTTTAATATTTAATTTAATTTACTGCTTGTAATTTCAATGCCAGCAGAAAACTAATGTTATTTGTATATAGACAGTAACATTCTGCTACTAGCATTGACATCAGTCAACATCACCAATTAGGTAAATGATATAATTAATGCAGTGTTGTGAAATGTTATTTTTTAAAGAAGTTTAAGATAAATCCTACTTAATAGGCTCTTAGTGTCATAAAGCAAAACACAGTTTCCTGGCAAATACCTCATGTTTATAAAATGCATTACAGAGATGCAACTGGGTTTTTGCTCCTGTAAACATTTGCATCAGAATTGAAATGAAGATTAAACAGTTACAACTGTGAGTGATGTGTTTAAGTGTTTGTGGGACTGTGGCCCATATTTGCACATAGATTTGGGTAGTCCATGTGGAATTCATAAAGAGCTGATGTACAGCCCAGTATTGCTGGCGATCAGAATTTTGTTGGAAAAACCCAAACAGAATTCAGGTACGCAAAGGCATGGGGCGAGCAGGAAGTCATGTTGTCCTAAAATTCTTATCATATTTATTGAACAAAAAAAACCTGCCCAATTCTATAGCACTGTTCTGAAGCGTGGTTGTTCTTGTTATAACGTATCAGAACACATGCCCAGAAACAACAGTACCAACCAAAGTGCTGAAAATACTGTAGTAGGGTTTCTTTAAAAAAAACCCAGAAAGGTAACAATGTCCCCATGACAGAAGCAGCAGATCCCATAAATAACCTCCGGGACACACCTGAAACAACCCCCAGACTTGGCTGGGCCCCTCACAGCTTCTCTCTCCGTGCTCCCTGCAGGGCATCCAGATGGTGTGTGAAACCCTTATCGAGTGCTGGGACCACGACCCCGAGGCGCGGCTGACGGCGCAGTGCGTGGCCGAGCGCTTCAGCGAGCTCAAGCACCACGACAGGCTCTCAGGAAGGAGCTGCTCCGAGGAGAAGATCCCCGAGGATGGCTCCGTGACCGCTGCGAAGTAGCGCGTGCCCGAGAGCTCCGGAACGGAGGGGAGTCGCTCCTAGACGTGTTCACCTTGGCAAAGGAAGAAGTCTTGATCAGTGCCTTGGCTTGCTTCCTGGAGGACTGAGGCTGTCACTACTCCCTTTAGGCTCCAGCTCTGGACAGGGAGATGTATCCCGGGAATTAAAAGCTGGGGGAGTAGCCATCATACCCTAGCACTGGCGGCCGGCACCGGGTCGTAGGAGGAGCTATGTATGGTAGCACTTCCTCAGGAAATGAGATTTGAAAATAGCCAATAACATTATGCACTTTATTAATGCCTGTATATAACTATGAAATTGCTATTTTTATATATATATATATATACATATATAGCTATAAAATGTGTGTGTATGTGTATATATATATATATCTATCTATATATCTATAAACAGCCATGTCCTGGGAAAAAAAAGAAAAGTTAATTAAAAAAAGTGCTTCCAGGAAATATCCAGTGCGTTAGAAATCCCACCCCTTAAGGAAGAAACCTGGGGAGGCTGCTCTAGCACGACACCAGCAATTGTGCACTAAGCATTCTGCCAAAAAGTAGGAACAAAATGCAATAAGATGACTTTCAAGTGACCACCTGGCTGTGGTCCTGCTGTTCACAGTTGCAGGAGCAGCCTTGCAGCCAACAGGCCAATTGGACTTTGCAGTTGTACTTACATGGTCCTGTCTGCAGCACATTGTGGAAGGTTCAGGAATGTCTTTTCCCTCTCAACTCAAGTCTTCAAAGTGTCCCAGAGCAGGCGAGTGAGGAGGTTTGGGTCCTTCCCACATGTGTGTTTTGTTAGAGTTCATTAATGTTATATGTTTATTGCTTTGAATTAATGCTGCTTGTAAACAGGTTGCAAAATATTAGCAGGATGAGTTTTCCCCTCCTCCCATTCCCACCCCCAAAGCATACAGAACAGCAACAATCCAAGCAGATGTTTTAATATTTGCTGTGCATTCTGAGCGCAGGCAGTACTATTTTTTTTCCCTTTCTTTTGCCTTGATTGTGTTGCTGTAAGAACAGACTTTTTTTTTTCCCTGTACAGTGTGTCTAATTGTTAGACAAACCTCAGTCTCACTCTGTTCAATGCTTTCTAAAGTAAGAGACAGCAGCTGGTGCCTTTATTTTTGCAAAAAGACCTTGGAGGTGAGGGAAAGTTCCATAGCAGTAGGTTAATGGCATATCCTGCCCTCAGCATTGCTTGCATTTAGGGCTGCCTCAGCAAGTCAGCAATTCACAGAATTAAAAAAAAACCAAAAACAAAGAAAGACTTTTTCAACAGGATCCCTCAGACATTGCTTACATTCTTTCAGTTCCCCAAAATGCTTAAGACAGTTGACATCATGTTGGGCCTATATACATGACAGCAATGTATTTAATAAGTGCTAAAAATTTTGTCTTTAGGTGTTTTACAGTGATTTATCCACTTCTCTCTTCCTCATGGCATGTCAGCAGGCCTTGCAAGTTTGAAATTCAACCAGCAGAAACCAATCCTGGACAGTTGTATCTGGTGTGATTTATTAAA
Source organism: Rhipidura dahli (assembly GCA_013399225.1). Taxonomy (NCBI): domain Eukaryota; kingdom Metazoa; phylum Chordata; class Aves; order Passeriformes; family Rhipiduridae; genus Rhipidura; species Rhipidura dahli. The sequence goes on along the minus strand of VXAC01004697.1, from coordinate 1,585,312 downwards.
CACCTTTGACAGATAAACATCAATATTCCTCTCAAAGATGTTGCCATGCAAGTCAATAGGAATCATGTTTATTCAAATAGGAGTTAAGATTTATGATGGCAAATACTTTATTTGAAATGGCTTTGTAACTGCTTTTTTTTTTTTTCCTCAGTTTAACCAAACTGCTCAGAAATATTTTAAACAGAGTGGAGCAAAACCTCCACACCTACAGTGGAAGTCAGAGGATACTATGGCAATTTTGTAGGGATGGAATGTTGTAAACTCACAGGGCCATAGGCAGAGGTAGGAGATGTGGGTGGGGCATCCAGGCAGGTAGAAGGTCACGGCCCATTTCTCTTCCTGCATCCACACAAAAGGTCCAGAAATGGCAATCAGTAGTTCCTGACAATACTGACGTTTTTATGGGGTTTTTTAACACTACATGTAAAGGAAAATTTTTATTCTTTTAAGGAATTTCACCTGTACATCATGTATGAAATAGGAATGTGAGCAATATATACTCTTGTATATCAAACGTTTCAAACACTTAACTTGCTTTGTAACTGTTTTGAGGGGGGTTTTGTCTTGTTTTGTTTTGTATAAATCAAATGTTTATTGGAGCAAATAAAATAACACCAACTCAATTTTGTCTCTCGTCTCTGGAGCATCCAGGATAGGGAGAGGGCTCTTCCTAAAATGAACCCTCTTCTAAAATGATTCAAGTCCATTCATTCCCCCCAGGGTCCTGAATGTGTCCAATGTGCATGCATCCTGCTTTGCTTATGACTCCTTCCCCCAGTCTCTGCCCTGCCCTTCAGCAGAACAGCACTTGGCAGGTAGCCCAACTTGCTGGCCTCTTAGCCCCTGCACTGCTACACCTTCACTAGTCTCAAAGGAAAACAGGGAGAAAGGGTTTACAGCTGATGCTTTCCTACTTCTGGTTTGCTCATGTCTCAGTATGGGTGTGACTCTTACAGGCATGGTTTAGTCACAGACTTGGCAGTTTTGGGTTAGCTGTTGGACTCCATGATCTTAAAGGTCTTTCCAACCTAATGGATTCTGTGGTTCTATATTAAGGCCATAGTTAGACCCCCAGTCATTTTGATGCTGCTATTTAAGTGAGCCAGAAGACAGCCCACTAAATCTGTGTCACTAAGTACATGATTAATGTGCTTGTGCCTTACAGCTGCTGCTCTCCACCTTTTTAAGCTGATACCCCTCCCATGGAAGACATGCAGAACACAGACACCAAATAAACAAAGAGCAAGATACCTCCCTCTGCCCTCTGTAAATTGCCTTGAATGTCACTTGGGTTGAATCTAAGCCTTTTGCACAGGGTGCAGTCCACCAGTGCCTGATGCTGGCATCTGAGATGCTCCAGATATCATCTTTTTTTTTTTTCACTGATTGTAGTTTCATGCCAAAACCTCCACTGGTCCTCATACTTGGCTGCACTGATTATCTCCTTTTGAACCTTCAAGTGTGGCTACCTCAAAGAGGCACCCACATGTCTTCATTCATGGGTCAGTGGCAGGGGCATCTGGGTCACTGGTCCAGGGTCACTGTTGGAGAACAGAAAGTAGAGAATATTTGTTTGCCTGATATACCTGAGATAAGGCCAAATATTAAAGATCAGGAAATGAGCTGCTCTCAATCTGATCCCAAATCACCTGTTGCACCTGGCCTTAAGCCATCTGCGGAACGTGACCCTGAGTCAGCTGTAAGACCCTCAGAAATAATTTGTACCCCCCTGTACAGGTCTAATTGTGATTCAAGGCCCTGCAATAAGCTCCCAGCTCTTCTGGAAATGTTATAATCTCCTAAGTCTGAGTTAGAACATAGAAATATATATATTCTCAGAGTGTGAAAAGGTGAAGGTTTTTGGGATTGTTATTGTAGTCAGTTAATAAGAGATAAGAGCAAAGATGGAGGTTTGACGCAGTTAAAAATTCCTTTTTCCTTTCTTCTACCCATAATTCATGTTCTGCTGTAGAGTTATTGGATAAAACTTTACTGCAGTTCCTCTGACATGAACATACCTGGACAAAACACATTGGTTTAAAAGTATAAATAACAAATTATGTAAAAGATGGTATAAAATGTCAGCGAAGAAGAAGAAGCCATCACTCTCTTTCTCTCCTTCTTGCTGCTGTAGATTAGGTGCTAGTCTGCTTTTGCTTATGCTTATGTTAGTACTGCTGATAAGATGTAATAAACTTCAAGAAACAGCAATATTGTGCTGTCCTTCTTGGCACACACGCCATTAAATTGTATATTAGGACTATTATAATGAGGTGTAGTCAAAATAGTCAAGTTCAAAACAGGTGCCTTAAATCAGGTTGCTCAAGGCCTTGTGGAATTTTGGGCATGTCAGTGATTTCACAGTCTCTCTGGGCACCCAGTGCTCTGAACAGAGCAACACACACAGTCAGTGTCAGGTGTGCAAAGCACAGTGGCCACATCTAGTCTAAAATCAGCAAAATGAGGGCTTTGGGAAGGAGGTCCTGCCTAGGTGCCTCTCAAGCAGACAGCCACAGGTGGCCAGCTCTTCCTTCGAGCCAGCTACCCTCTGCCAAGCACAGAACAGCTCTCAGCCTCCCTACAGGCATGCAAAGGCTCACTGCCCACACCTCTGTGGTTTCCAGCAGTGCCCTGCTGAGCCTTGGCGAGCCAAGCATCCCTGTGGCTGGCCCCAGCATGTGCCAGTGCACTGGTGGCAGTGGCCACCCCTCAGCAGTCCCCACCACTGGCCACATACTGGCAAAGACCTTCAGTCCCCGACATCCTGTTTATGCTGGCTCAAAGTCTGAGTCCTTCTGGAATGACACCACAAGCAAGTGTTGCAAGTGCATTTTTAAAATGTAGCAGGCAAATTCCAAGATCTTTTGAAGTACAAGATATCCTTGAAATAAAGTACCCTATATATTTTCAATAATTTTTTTTTTCACTTAAGGCTTTTGCCCACCTTTCTTTTCCTAAATACCATATTCTGCATCTTACTGTGAGCAGCTCTTGTACACAGCAAGAAGGCTCCAGCTGTGCAATGCAGAAGGCAGCCCCTGGGTTTACTGCTGAACCATGCAGGGGTCTGTACGGGTTAGGGAAGTTTCCCAGTGCAGCCTGCCTCTGTGTCACCAGTTCACATCATTTCCAGCACAGTGGGGATTTCAACCCCTTCTAGGATATTCCCAACTGCCCCTGGAATAGACATGAATGATAAAAGAAGGAAAAATCATGACCCAGCTCCTGAGGAGAAAAAAAAAGATATATGGAAGTATTAAGACATCATTATCCCAAATGCACCTGGAAACAAACTGGGCTACCTGTAGAGCACCTGCAATAATGTCCTCTTGTCAAGCCAGCTGTACTGGGGCCCAAGGTCTTCCTTTGCTTCCAAAGGAACATTGATTAATTTATTTTCTGATCCTTAGTTGTTCTTTCTCTCTCTCCTGCGTGCTTTTCTCTTTTTTTGGGTTTGGGGTTTTTTTTTTTTTTTTGGCATTATGTTTTTAATAAAATGCTGCCTGTGGCAGTTTTTCCCTCTGGCCACAAAGAAGATGGAGTGAATACTGTTCCAGACTGTCTGCCTGTTCCTGAATGCAGTTTGGCTGCCTTTATGCTGCTTATTACTTGGCAAACCTTCCTGCAAGTCGGTGCACACCATGTGCGTGCTGAGAAGGCTCTTGCTGGGGGGGATGGCAAAAATTCAAGCCTCAGCCTGGGTCAGTGTAAGTGACGCACCTCTTTGCAAGATTTTGGTGCTTGGTTATTTTTTCTTTCAGGCACCTGTGTCCTTCTGGGTTACATTTCCCAGAATGACCCACAAGATGCAGTTTGCCTGAGCCCATGGTGCCCCAGCCTGAACCCCATTTCATCTCCATGCCTGGACCTACTGGCAGCTCTCATCTATTTTTGACCTCAGAAACTGAATGGCTTTGCTCATGGACAGAAAGCTGGAGACAGTCAGTGGTTTGTTGAAATACAGCCAAATTGTAAGGCTCCTGAGAGGACTAAGCCCAGGAAATAGATTTAAAATTCTTGACTAATGAGTGCTTTGAGCACCATCTAATCACTTCATGAAGAGGCAAAGGCAAAAGGCAGCTCATAAATTATCTATTGCGAATTATTTGCTCAGCTATAATGGTGATAAAACAATCTCTTCAGACAGTTTCATTTAGGTAGCTAAACTCTTAAAAAGATTAGACAGTCACCTGATCAAGTTTGGCCTGATTAAACCCTCTCTGCTGAAATGTCTCTCTCACAAACGTGTTGCCATGTGAAACCACGGAAAGCAAAGACCCCTGGCATTTCTTCCCAGGCTGACCCTCTCCTTTGTCACAGGAGGGAGCACTCACAGCTGAAAACACTTCTTCTCTTTCTCCTCTGCTGCAGCAAGGATTTTCTGTGGAAGAAGAAACAAAAAGCAATCCACCTTGCTCTCTTTGTTCGCTCATCTGTGGCTTCAAGCCCAGGCTGCCGGCAGCCCCTCCCAGCCACTCCTCTTCCCCAGCACCTTCGGATGCCCAACAGGGGCTGCACAGTGACCTCCCTCCTGCCTCCAGTTTTGGATCAGAGTGCTGGTCTTCCCCTCATGAAAACTGCCCTCTGTGTTTGTGTCTCAGAACAAGACCTGCATCAGATATTGGGGTTTGAGAGCTGAGATCATCAGCCTTGCACAACCTCCCAAAGGGCACCTCACCATTGTTTCTGATTAGGCTGGAGCTGTGCCCTTCCTCCTGCACCCCTCTACCCCCAGCTTCATCTTAACCCCAACAGGGACTGATGTCAGGTGTCCTGATCACCATGGTCTGTCCTCCAGAAACAGCACCTGATCAAGCAAACCCATTGCATGCACCTGTTTAACACACGGCCCCTTGGCTCATTTAGGGCAGGAGCGATGCAGAGGAAGCAAAGCCCAAGAGAGCCACACATCAGATAAGTTTCTACACCCATGCATTGCATGGACATGGTGATCAGGTTTCTGGCCAGGTTTGCTGTCTTTCTGCTCCCATGAGTGGTTGGATGAGGCTCCCTGTACCACAGTGGTCTCCTTATTTTTCCGAAGGAGAGGACAACCACATCATCTGTTCCTGGCACCCCTGGGGTGAAGCTTCCATTTGTAATCCACATGGGCAACTTGCATTAAGCCCCCCAACCTCACTCTCGACTCTTGCACCCCTCCCCATGAATCCCAGGAGTTGAGCCAGGAATTAAGAAAGCCCTACAGCATTTCCAGCCCTGCCAGAGCAGGGGTTTCTGTATTGCACAGCTCAGCTGCCTGCCAGTGTAACATAAAGATCTCTGAAATGTCTTAGTTTTTACAGAGTGCTTCAGCCACCATCTGGCAGTGTGTGGGGTATAGGGAAGTGCTTTATTTTGGATGAACTAAACCAACCTGAGATGCAGGACCTGTTATCAGAGCTGTATGCTGAGCTATAGAAATGGAGCTTTCCCCCCCTCACAACCTCAAAAGAGCCCAAACCTGCCACTTTCCGTGCTCCAAGAGAGCTCCAGAAATAGATTTCCTTCTGTTAAAAGTATGCCAGGGTCTTATGATTCAACATTTCAGGAGATCATTTAAGGTTAGAAATTTTTATACAGAAGCTACTGACAGCATCTAATTTCTGGTTTTGCTTGAAGATGAAAACTGTCTTTCTAATTCTCAAACAGAAGCCAGTATAAACTTCTCCTCAGATAAACATCTGTCTGCCTGTGGCTGCAAATGTTCAGCTCCTGAGGCTGGGCTTTATCTGACTTCCTTATACGTGTATGTGAATGCTGAGAGGATCTCTGCACTCACTTATCAAGGCTGTCTATGCTATGACTACCCAATAAAATAAGATTTTAAAGAGATCCATATTAAATTGGGAATGTGTTGTTTGGCAACATATAAGAAATGCTCCCCCAGACCCAGAAGTGCCAAGGGTTGTTGCTTCAGAGATTGAGATGGAAATACAAGACCTACTATGGGGTCTTTCAGTGCATTCTTACAGTGACTTTTTGAGAATCATTTAAAGTAAAATATTACTTTTTGAAAGAGCAAAGCTTTTTATATGCCTAGAATGACAAAAAGAGTGTTTCATCTTTGATCCAACAAAACTGAAATAAAGGCTGTCAGGGAAAGGACCCAGTGAAAGAAAACATGAAGCCCATCTGCTCAAAACAACCGTGTGGTGCTGCCACCAAGGAGAATTACAATTTTTAGCCCATGGGTTAGCAGATAGCATATTCAGGAGCAGCCCATCAATAAGGCAGGCACAAAGCAAGCTGAAGATAATAACTGCTGATACTTGAATCCAGACATTTCTGGAAAGATGAGGTTTCCTCCTTTCATCAAATTAAAGTCAAGCTACTGATTGTCTTCGACAAAAAAAATTGCTTTCCATAAGCCATCTGTTGCTTTTGGAGGCAGAAGAAAATAGGCCATACCTTTAATTAGCTAAAAAGTTTAGACATACCAAGATTTTAATTTTCCAGTTGTTAAGTCCTGTACAATTTTGCACAGACCCACTCATGTACTTTAGCTACCTGTATTGGTTTGAAAACAAACCAGTGGGAGATCACAAGTCACGATTGAAATTAATAGAAAAAATTAGAAATAAGTGAAATAATATAAAGAAAAAGCACTGCCAAAGTCAGATATAACCTGATACCCTGTTAGGGCAGTGACAGCAGTCCAAATGACGTGGTCCAGCTGAAGTAATGATCTGATGGAAGGTCCAGTCTCCAGCTGAAGATCCATGGTGGCTCTTGCCCTCTGGTCACCCAGCAGACAGGTCTAAGGCCAGGCAGTTCTGAGGGCAGCTTCTATCCAGGTGGGAATGCCCGGCTCCTCCCTCCTGGGTGGAGCATCTCACAATAGGATAAGTCCATGAGTCATGTGGTGACCCATTGTCTGTTGATGGCCCATTGTCTGTTATCAGGTGTGGGTCATTAGCAGGTGATAACAGCTAATGGCCCACAGCTGGTGGTAATAGAATACTTAAATACATCTGTTGTAACCCAGGACACTACCACTACTTTTGCTCATCTAAGCCCCGTGTGAGAAGCAGGAGCAGTGTTTCTGTGTCATGACATCACTGACACTCCAACCTCAACAGTGAGGAAGAGTGTGGAAGCAACTTGCAGGGGACTGGATATCAGGAAAATGTTTTCACCCAGAGGGTGGTTGGGCACTGGAACAGGCTCCCCAGGGAAATGGTCACAGCACCAAGCCTGACAGAGTTCAAAAAGTGCTTGGGCAATGCTCTCAGGCATAGGGTGTGACTCTGGGGATGTCCTGTGCAAGGCCAGGAGCTGCACTCCATGGTCCCAATGGGTCCCTTCCAACTCAGCTTATTCTGTGATTCTATGATTCTAAGTATTTCTTGTCGTGCTTAGAATGGCATAGTGGAATGCTCCTGTGTTTTGAGCATAAGGACATATCCCATTAAGCAGCAGGTTGTTTAGCCTGTGTACATCTGGAAAGGATGTGTAAGCCTTATGAAATAAGGGGGTGAACCCATAATTTTATTTAAATGTAAGAATATTAACATTAATTTTCTTGCCTTGGAATAATTTCTGGAATAGTTGTTTTAAGGACCTAACCTAGAAAAACTGTAGGAAATGGAAGAAAGAATTTAAATTAACTTGTTTCAACATTTCTCAATTGTTTAGGTTAATCACAGTAAACCAAACAGGATCCAGCCACACTTAAACATAGCCTTTGCCCAAGTATAAACTGTTTACTCTAGCCATGACACACAACCAGACAAAATTAATTCCTGATCTGGGGGAGAGTCTAATTTGCTTTTATTAGCTCTAGATGAAAACATTTTGGCAGCACAAGGTTTGCTTTTCAATGTGAACGAGTCTCAGCATCTCCTGCGTGCGAGCAGGCGATGCAGCAGTGGCTCCATCCTCAGCACACCAGCAGCTCAGCCCAAACGTGGCTCCCATGGCCAGCTGGCAGCAGGGCTGTGCAGGGAGCTGGGGGCAGCCTGAGCACAGGCAGCAAGTGCTCCCCCAGCCAAAACCTGGAGAGAAGCTGCCTACTCCATGTGTTTTCATGGCTTGCTTTGGGACCACCCCTTTGCTTCACCAACGCTGCTCAGGTTTAGAGGTTTGACTTCAGCAATTTAACTTCTCATGTCTATGGTTTGCAGGCACGTTTTCAGTACTGACACTGTGGTTTGCCCACCAGCACATGGACAGTGCTCACAGAATAGCTTAAGGACTGGTTGTTCCAGCCTTTAGGTGTCTTCACATTAGTGCTAATAATACAAAGTATTTAGTTCAAAAATGCAAGCAAGAAATACAGTGGATTTTTACAAAAAAATTTTTTGCCTTTCAATTTTCCAATGAGCATTTTGACAATCCTTGCTGATGCCTGATTGCAGTGTGGGATGGCTAGGCTGGAGCTCTCTATTTTTGCACTACTTGTCCTGATGTGCAAAATCAATCACATTAGCTTCTAGAAGAGATGGAAATTTATTTCATGGACAAATGCAAGAAATAAGCTTTGGATACAGGGTCAGAAAGGTCAAAAGCGGATGTTCATCTTTTTCATCTCCTTTTCTGCATGCACAGCCAGCACATTAGCAATAGGAATGTATGAATGCTATGGAGTGAATGCCTCCTCTTTACCATCAGCAACACACTTCTTGCTTGGGCCACATAACTTGTCAATCATAAAATTATTAACTTGAGGATTTGTGTTGGTTTTGGCTGAGGTGATTTTCTGCACAGTGGCTGGAATGGGGCTGTGTTTTGGATTTGTGCTGAGCACAGGGCTGATAATACAGAGAGGTGTTTGTTACTGCTGAGCAGGGCTCACACAGAGCCAAGGCCTTTTCTGCTTTTCCTACTGCCACGCTGGCAGAGAAGCTGCGGTGCATGGGCAGCTGGGAGGGGACACAGCTGGGACAGGTGACCCACACTGACCCAAGGCATATTCCAGACCTAATGACATCATGATCAGTGTATAAAGTGGGGGAAGAAGGAGACAGGGGGGACATTTGGAGCGATGACAATTGTCCTCCCAAGTCACCACTACTTATGATGGGGCCCTGGTCTCCTGGAGATGGCTGAACAGCTGCCTGCCCATGGGAAGCAGTGAATTAATTCCTTGTTTTGCTTTGCTTGTGTGCACAGCTTTTGCTTTCCCTAATAAACTGTCCTGTGGTGGGCTGATGCTGGCTGGATGCCAGGCACCCACCAAAGCTGCTCTATCATTCCCCTTGTCAGCTGGACAGGGGAGAGAAAATACAGTGAAAGGCTCCTGAGCTAAGGACCAGGAGAGAGCATTCATCAATTGTCATCACAGGCAGAAGAGACCTGAATTGGGAAAATTAACTTAATTTATTACTAATAAAAATCAGAAGAGAAAAAAAAAAAAGAGAAGTAAACCAAATCTTAAAGACACCAGCCTGCTCCTCCCTCCTTCATAGGCTTCACCTCCTCCCCTGCAGCAGCACAGGGAGACAGGGAATGGGGCTTGCAGTCCCTTCATCACAGGCTGTTCCTGCCACTGCTCAGGGAGAGGTGTCCTTCCCCTGCTCCAGCATGGGGCCCATCTCATGGGACACAGTTCTCCATGAACTTCTCCAGCCTGAGTCCTTCCCATAGGCTGCAGTTCTTCACAAACTGCTCCAGCAAGGGTCCCTTCCATGGGGTGCAGAATTGCATTTTTAAATGACTGCTTTAATTGTCTTCCCAGAAGTAATTAAAATGAAATCACAGGTATTGTGAGCTACATGTTGTGCTTTCATTAAGATGGTAATTATGGAGGAAAAGCTCTTAATTGGGAAGGGGAAGCAGCTTTTTTTTAATGCCATGTTCCTACATGATTGTCTCATCAGGTTCAACACAGAGTAACATATTTATCCTCCTTCTAAAGAAATTTAGTCAATTAAATGGTGAGGGTATGCTTTATGAAGAAAAACACTAAAAAAAATCAAAGAAGACACAGAAAATGAAACCCATCAGGAAGAACTGAAAAAGAGAAAATCTGGAAAGGTCAGAATGTTCTGTACTTGTTTGGCTATATTTTTCTTCTCTCTAGCTACAATCAGGCAATAAAAGATTAATTTTTGAAATAGCACAGGATAACAAGAGGGTGAAAAATGCTTAGTGTATGATATTGTTTCAGCCTGATCTGGGTGAAATTCATCCTCACAATCTCAGATCTAGCCATGCTTCTCTTTGAATACTCTGATTTTTCTGCATAAAATGAGAGTACGTGTCTGGCTCTAAATCCAAATGCACACCCCAGCCACATTGTGACTGTACCAAGGCAAGACTCCAGTGCTCCCTCACCTTCCCCTTCCCAGGCCCTTGCTTTCCCACAGACTCAGCAGCCAGGCACACAGCCTTGCAAAGCCCTCCTGCACCTGCCAGCCTCAGCTCCATCCAGAGCCAGCCTTAGGTTCAACCACTGCAGGACCAAATTTTCCCAGCTGCAACACGCCCACAAGAGGATTTCTGCAGCTGCACATCTTGCTTCCATGTTGTCCAAGGAACTTGTCATTTGAAAGGGGGCAGAAGGAGCTGGGGAACCTGTTCAGTCCCTTGTATCTCAGATAATTAAAAGGGGTGGGAAGAATCAAACTATTTGAAGACAACTGGAAAACAATGAGAGAACAGTAGGAGTCAACATCAATTCATCATGGGGTTTTTTTCCTATGGAGCAGTAGCTCTTGCAAAATAAAGATGCAGGAAACATCCTATGTCTTGAACTTAGAAAGGTTTTTGACATCCTCTCAAGAGATGGTTTAGTTCAGAACCCAGGGAAATGCTGTCTTAAAAAATTCAAGCAGAGTGGACACTGGCTTGAAAGATGTAATAGTTACTAGGTAGTTCCTTAGGCAGCTTTTGAATGTGGTTCCACAGTGACTCCAGCTCCTGTCCAGTGTTTTAAGTAACAGCCTAGGTGATGGACAAAAATATTTGCTTATTAAATCTTTATATTGCATCATGCTGTGAGAGGCTGGAAGTGTGCTGCTGATCAGACGAACTGACAATTCAAATTGTTCTTTGCAGATTGAATAAATACTTTGAAAAAACATGATTCTCTTTAGTGGTAACACTTACTAAGAACTAATTGAATGTACAGATATCTAATGGGGGAAAGCCACTTAGAGCAGTTGGCCAAAGAAGCTCTAGTGCTCAGGATGGATCACAAACCTGGCAAGAATCAGTCATGTCTTGCTGTTACAAAAGAAGGTGAACATCACGCTGTGATGGATAAACAGCAGTGGTAGCTGAGAGATGTACACAGTGATCCTGACACTCTTTTGAAACCTGGTAAGGTTCCAGAGGACTGCTCTGTCATGTTTTGGACAGAATAATCAGAAGATTTTAAAACATGGCCTCTGAGGAAGCATGGGAGAAATGACTGTAATGCAAGCCTAGACAAGATGACAATTAAAGGGTCATAAAATTATAATCTCTGAAGATGAAGAAAACACAAAGGGGAAAAATACATCTTGGCCCTATTCATGGTGGAGATCAAGGACATAAGGGAAAATCTAGATCATTCATTACAAAAACCTCATGGGAAGGCTGCAGATTTTCCAGAATTTTTGGTCATGAGTTATAGACTAGGCAAAGGTTAGACACTAGTTCTCTGATATCACTGATCATATTTCAGGATTGAGGTCATAGCTTCTCAATGACATCTTCAGATCTTTTCCTGCCACAGGAGTTGCAGAAATGTGTTCACTCAATGCCTCCAAATGTCTGAGTTGAGAGTGGCCAAGAAGCTGGAAATTTTGTCCTGTGGGAAATTGCAAAATATGCTGAAGTATGGGGGCAGAACATCCTCTTTTGCAACTCCCCATAGAACATTGGTATTTCTCACAGAAAGGAAAATATAAAAAACCCTGACATTTGGATTGCTTTAGAATAAAGGTCCTGCTCTACTCTGCACTGGTGCAGACTCATCTTGAGTCCTGGGGGCAGTTTTGGGCACCACAATGTAAAGAAGATATTAAGCCATTGGAGAGAGTCCAGAGGAGGGCAACAAAGATGGTGAAGGGTCTGGAGGGGAAGCCTGGTGAGGAGTGGCTGAGGTCACTTGGTCTGTTCAGCCTGGAGAAGGGGAGACTGAGGGGAGACCTCACTGTGGTGTTCAGCACCCTCAGGAGGGGAAGAGGAGGGGCAGGCACTGATCCCTTCACTCCCATTACCAGTGACAGGACTCATGGAAACAGCATGAAGCTGGGTCAGGAGAGGTTTAGGTTGGATATCAGGAAAAGGTTTTTCAACCAGAGGGTTGTGAAGCACTGGAACAGGCTCCCCATGGAACTGGTCACAGCACAAGCCTGACAGAGCTCAAGAAGTTTCTGGCCACTCTCAGGCATAGGGTGTGATTCTTGGGGTATCCTGTGAAGGGCCAGGAGGAGTTCCTGTGATGGATCCCTTCCAACTCAGCATATTCTATGATTCTGTGATAAAATGAAGCCTGGAAGCTGAGCATTCTGAAGCCATATAACATAAAAGAGGCTTGTATGCTCCTGAACTCCATTTTCTACCTTGGTAAAAAGCAAGGGTAAGGAATTACAGCTTGGCTGAGTGGCTCACAATCAGGGAATTTTTCATGTTGCCCTGAGTTCTCCATTGCTCATCTTGGATGCCTCAAATACACCAGTGTCACCATGGGTTACCTAGCATGGAAACACATTCCAGTTACTCTTTAGGCAGTATAAAAACAAATAATCACAGGTCTGCATGTATTTCCCTGAAGTCCTTTTAAATCTAATGTTTTAACGGGAGACTGCCTAAATCAAAGCAAAATTTTCTGAAAAATCATTTTTTGCCAGAAAAATGCCAAGAGCTTTCATTTCCAGTTCCTCCTCTGCCACATGTGAGAGATCCAGGAGTGCTCTTTGGACTGAGTGTGGCACGAGTTGGTTACCAGAGGACACCCCAGTAGGTGCAGCACACGACTCTGCAGCACTGTGCTTTGGCTCTGTAGTACCAGTTAATATTTTCACTGCTCACAGCTTGAGGTACACAACAGAGCTGGACCAGACACTGAGTGGGCTGCCCAGCTAGAGTTTCCTTGCTGCTGTGCTCCACATGAGAGGCTGGGTCTGCTTTGATGACCGCTGAATTTCTTGCCTGGGTGACTTTATTTACACGTCATTTAGGCTTAGCTCATACACTGCTTTTTGTGCCGTCATTATATTTCTCTTCACAATTTTCTGCTTTGCAAATGGTTAGTTTGGCCTACCTTAGACAAAAAAAATCTTGCTGTTTTTTGCAAATCCCAAAGATTTTGCACTTTGTTTGACTGACTCCCCTGCCACATGTGCTTAAAAATCACATAGTCCTCCATGCACATCAAACTCCAAAATTTCCAACATAACTTCATCAGCAAATTTCATGAACATATGTCTGATCTTTCTGGAAGGGCTAATGATGACAGGATGAAGTTAGATTTGCTCAGAATCAATAATAAATTATTACCCTGTCCCCATCACTCATTTTCATCTTCCACTAGTTGTCCTATCCACTTTACATTTTCAGTCCTGCTTCCAATCTTATGTAGGTTTTCCCAAATGATACAACAGCAAATACTTTAAGAGTCCAGTCTAGAAAATCAAGTTTTTATTCCCATAAAGCTCTCTGGCTAGTCTAGTAGCATCTCCCTCTGCTAAGCCTGTATCAGGGTATGTCCCATTTTTCACTCACTGCTGTCTCCTTTTAGTGACTCCTTCCACAATTTTTCTAAAGCTATGGCACAAGTTTCCACAGAAATAGAATTTTTAAGTTCCTTGTGTATCATTCATCTGTGAAAGAGGACAAGCAACATTTCTCTCTCCCACTCTTTGTCTTACTCAGTTTCCCAAGGCCAAACTGGTCTCCCATGTGAAGTCTTGATTTTGGTGTTACCATAGTTCCAGCAGAAGCAGTGACTGCTCCTCATCTGAGCACCTGGACAAATCCATTACTGGAAAAAGGAAGGCAAAACATCACATCAAGATAACCTGAGCACTACGTTTGCTTCAACTTTCAATCTTAGCCCTTATGCTACTCTGACATTTTTCCTATAGCTCCAAATACTGAAAATATCCCTCTGAAAAAAATTTTACAGGCATGAGAGAGGATACAGAAACAGAGAAAGAATAAAAATCCATATCACCTGACACAAAAAGAAAGGATGGATAAAGCTGCCACTGTCAGTGCCTGACAGATTTAAGGAGTCACTTCCCAGAATGACAAGCTGGGTGAGAGTTTCTTGGAAGAACTCTGTTGTGCACAGTCCTAAAGAAAAATATTACTTTCCATGGGCCTGTGCTATTTCATGACAAATACTTTCATCATACTTTCCATTTTTAAATAGCTCTGTACAAGTTGCAAGAAAGAAATTACTTCATCAAAACAGAACATCTGTGTTTGATGGAATATTAAGAGTCCATATCTTTCAATTTCTATTACTAGCCTTCACCCTTGATAAAGATGTTATTAGTTTTCTTTAATGAATTTTTAAAACGGGATCAATTGTTCTTTAGTTGTACATGACCTGCCAAGGCTGAAAGTGGTCCTCTCTGTTGGGCTTTTTAAAGATTACCCCTTCAGTGTCACTTTTCTTACTAACACCATTTTAAAACAAACTTTACCCCAATACATACAGAAATTGTTAATGTACTACAAAGTGTCCAGCCTTCTGGAAAGGCTTCTCTAGGATGGTGGATGGGCCATGGCATGCTGGGGCAGATTGCTGCAGTGACAGGGCATGTGCAAGTTCTTTGATGATTCCGTGACTGGAGCAGCTTCCCTGTTCCACTCCTGCAGCAGAGTCACATAGCAATTCACATACAGCAGCCTTAGCAGAGGTTAATTGTTCACCATAATGATAATAACACAACCATTGTTTTCTTCTGTGGGTTTCCCTTGAAACCTCTGACATTCTCTTTTTTTGTTCCTCTTGCAGAGCAAATTTCCTTGTTTTGTTTCGTTTCTCCAAGCAATTTTTTGGTTGATCATTGTGCAGTTACAAAATTAGAGTAATAACATCTAATTGTACATCTGAAGCAAAAACATGTAATTCTGTGAGAGTAGATTCAATTTAAAGAAAGAAAACCCCTCCAACAGGGTTTCTTGTGGTGTACACAGTGCATTTGCCAGGCAGTGCAGCTTTGATTGCATCTAACCTGCAATTAGCGTGAGCAATTAAGACAAAATTAACGTGTGCAATTGCATTATTTCAGGATTTAACAGTACCAGTATTTAGCAGTTACTGCAGTAGACACAGTGCTCATAAGCTCAAATAATTTCCAGCATTTGCCAGTCACACCACAGAAAGGAGGACAGACATGATTGGGCCTTACCTGCAACATCTGATTTTCCACACGTCACTCAGCCACTGAAAAATCATGGAAGTAGCCAAAAGGGAGGAGAGGCTGGGCAGATTTGGAGCTGTTGAAAATATGGGACTCAAATGTCACTTTTAGCTTACTTTTGGCTTGTCCCAGAGCTCATGTATGACCCAATAGAAGAGAGCAAACTCAACATATTATGTTCAGTAATTCTGAATAATTCTCCTCTGCCTTCAACATTTCATATCAGTTTTGTAGGCCCTATCATGATACCCAGAGATTTAAAAATAAAAATTATTTGAGCATGAAGTAGTGCTGTGGTCTGTGTGCATGAGGAAGCCTGAGGCACATAACATGTTTTTACATACCTAGCATTACAGGAATGCAACTCTACCAGTTCTACTAGGCTTTCCTTAAAGGACATTTTTTGTCCTTTAAGGACAGGTCAAATGATGTTTGAAAAGCATCTTAATGCATAATTGAAGGCTACAAATGAAAATACATTTCAATTCAATCTCACAAAAATATAGATAAATCTGAATTGCTAGGCACACACCTCAAGCAGATAAACTGAGATGTACAGAGTGCTAGACTGGTGTTGAAATGAGAGATCCCAGTGATAAGATTCAGGGTCCAATCCAGCAAGGGTTTCCAGTTAAGTCAGTGGGAGTTAGAAGCACTAAAATCATATGTAACCAGACTCTGATGATTAGTGTTCATTTATCACAGAAAATCATGATAGGAATCCTGAGACAGGGACTGCTGGCTCTAGGCACAATGATTTATGTGAGTGACTTTGCCCATCTCAAAATGCCCAAAGTTTCCACAAGACACAGCCACTCAACTAAGAGCAAAATCTGCCTCCATATCCCTTCAGTCTAAATACTTCTTTCCTTTTCTATTGAAAAATACATCAGAGGTAGACACAAGAAATTACGGGCAATAAATGGATCAGCTTCTACACTGATTTATGCATTAATCTTACTGTTCCCAGAACTTGGTTTAGCATCCTGAGAGATGGAGATTGCCAGTAACTAGGAGAGGGAGCTCATAGGCCAATCCCAACTAGCTAGAATAGCAGAAAAAATATAAAAATTAAATGCCTTTCTGCACAGACAGTTTTGCTTTTTCATTTGAAAATACAAGTAAGATAAACTGTGACATGTTTTCACCCAAAATGATTATTGAAGGTGATATGGGCACAGCACACAGATAAGCCACATCCTGAAGCAGGGTTAAACTAGGTTTCACATTTGAAAGCTGAAGTGCTATATATCTGGAGTGCTTAGAGGTACCTTCTATATTTGCACATGCAGTTTTAGACTGACAAATGACAACCACAGTCTGTATTTATTAGGGTGTCATTTACTTCACTTTTTATTAAAATCACCAGCTACAAAATAGACAGTTTGCACATATTACCCATACGTAAGCAACTATGAGAAAATTACATTAGTCCTAAAATGAAGCCATCATATTGTGCACCTGGGACATGGTACAGGGTCAGAAACTATGGAAAATATATGGAGATTGGATAAGATATTCACATCACACTGGAAGGTTAATCTATAGCTTCAAAGAAATCAGTGCACATGTTGATCAGAGAGTTATTTTTTGCAAATATGAAAAAAGTTCCAGCTTGCTCTCAGTTTAAAATACTATAGCCACTACTGCTACAGAAAGGAACTGTGTTGCTTCTGTCTGACATGTGCCCACAAGTGTCACAGTGTCTGGAAGCAGAGAAACACACTAAGAACCTGAAGAGAAACAAGACAGTAACACTTTTTTGATAGCGGTGGTGTCATAAAACACCATGGAGCAAATTCTTAGCTGATGAAAGGTGTCATGGCTTCTCCAGGTATCAAAGATCAAGTACTCACCAATGACCTGGACCATGAACAAAACATCCTGACACTGTATCCTGTCTTTCCCCTCAGGGTCAAAGAAAGAGAAGGAGAAGGGGTAACAGTCCTGTCCAACTCAGGAAGCAACAGCAAGGTCATCCCCTCCACACAGGATTCCTTGTGCCCTCTGCACCCCACCCGGAGTGGCACAACAAACCCAAAGGGCCCTGAACTCAGCTACAGGCTTCCCAAGAGCAGGACAGCTGGTATGGCCAGAAGCACAAGGCAATAAATGATGGAGTGATTCGTGGGTATTAAAGGGCAAAACCCAGGGGCCACGTTGGGATACTCATTTTCATTTTACTATCAGCATGGGTTTTGCTTAAAGTCCAGTGGATCACTATGACAGCACAAGTATATCCACTTCCAGGACACTGTTAAAGGCACCTGTCAAGGGCTGCAGGTGACCCTTGCTCTTAACTACTGCTCTGACAGAGTGGCCTCCTGGGTTATCATGACCTTGTTAAGCTTCCCACACCATCATCCTGGAGGCTGGAAATAGGAATTTCACTCAATCCTAGTACAATGTAGGAAATTAAAACAAGGAAGCATTTTGTTTAAAAACAGCTTTCAGGAGGACAGAAAACATTATAGAAGAAAGGTTCATATTGGTCAGTGCTACCTCAAATACAGAATAAGGAACAAACAGCAAAACATTAAAGCTGAGTAGATGTTGATTACAAGATGAAAGACATGGCTATTTCCATAAGTTTGCTGCAACAACCTCATCACAAGAAATAATTTTCTATCTTTACAAAATGGATCATTTTTATAGAATAAAAAACAGATGAAAAGTATAGTCTTATTCTTAACATGAAGTGCAGAACTTAATTTTTTAACTTAAGATTGACCAAAAATGTTCAAATTGTTCATATCCTAAAATCACAGGAAGACCTTTTCTGATCACCACTATTGTAATTTCAGAGTAAAATCACAAATAATACACTGATAACATAATGAGTCATCTCAAATCTGTAGGAAAATACAAACAATGACAAATAAGCGATTTTGATATATTATTAATATAAAGTCACCATGCATAAAAAATATGTCTCTTCTAGGTAAATATATATTTTTTTCTCTGTTAAAATTTTAAAGTGCATCTAAAACTTCTAAATAAATCTTTACACTTTAGAAATAGATGAAGGTGAACAGCATTTCAGAAATTATAAGTAACTCCTGTTAACAAAGAGGTAAGTACTTCTAGGTGTTATCCCAAAATTTTCAGCTCTCCTAAAGTGGTGTCGATATTTTGGGTGGGCAACACTGGCAAAAGCTCACTGGACCCAATCACTGTGTTTCACAGAATATCCTGTGGGTTGGAAGAGACCTTAAAAGATCATCTGGTTCAACTTTCTTCCAGCAGGGTCAGTATTGGTTACCTGGGGCTCTGTGCAGGGGCTTCCTGCAAACCTCCCAGTGTGGTGACTGCACTGAGCCTCATTCTACTGTCTGCCTGTGCTCACAGCAGAAAACCTGGGCAATCCACCCAGGCAGGGGCCTTGAGGAACTCATTTCACATATGTTCACAGTTTCCAGTCTTATGATGTTAATTACCAGCCAAACTAAAACATTGACAGAGCAGATAAGAGAATTAACTAGCATCTTTAAGGCTCACTGACAAATCCACTCCTAATAGCAACTTCAGAGGAATTTTGCCTGCATGGATAAGTGACCAGTTTGAGCTACACTGTGCACAGGCACCCAGTAAATAGCTGCTGTTCCTGGGACATAGACACCATTTTCAGAAGTGCTCCCTTCTTGAGGAAACACTTCCCAGAATGGCAGCAATGGTGCTGGAAGCACCAGCCTGCCCCCCCAGCCTCCATCAGCAAATACTTTCCTGTGAAGGGGTGTTCTACCTGCAAAGTTCTCAACACCAACCTGTAAAATGGCAGTTTCCAAACTATATGTCAAGCTCTTCACTACCTTTCACAAAATAGCACCAAATGCTGCTGCCACTCTCTCTCCACAAACATCACCCATGAGCAGCACCTGATGCTGTGCAGCTACAGCTACAAGTCCTTAGCAAGGAGCTCGATTTCATCCAGCAGGAAGTCCATGTCCTCTCGGCTGACTTGCGGGCTGATAACCACCTGGCGGAAGAAGTTGACCTTGCCCCGGTGAGGCTGGTACCCAAGCATCATGCTGCCTTTCTTCATCATCCTCTCCTTAATTATAGGAGCAACCTTAAAGTAGACACAAAAAAAAAACCATTATTATTAATGTCACACTCAGAAATACAGCATATTTGGGCAGGAAGTGTATTTTGTGACTTAAAAAGTTTTTTCTGAACTGTCTGAGTTCTGCACCCCTTGCCTGTCTTCCTCACTGCCTGCCCCAAGAAAAGCCAAGCTCATACCCGCAGGTTTAAAGCACTGAGACCCTTGGGTTCTGTACTTCCTGAAAGAATTGGAGCAAGATCTAAACCCTGGTGCTTGAGGCATTCAACTGTGACATGGGAGAGGCTGGGTTAAGGTCCCAAGTCTTCCTGATTTAGATCAAAGGTTTGAACTCAGGAAGAACATCAGCTGCAGCTGGTTAAAAGCGGGGTTTGTCTCCTTGTGCTAACTAGGCTAAGCATGACTTCTTGCCCTTGATGACCCTTCTCTACCACATCTGCAAAGCATCTGCCCCTAGAGGACATTCTACTTTGAACCCCTATGAAACTCAAGTTGCCAAAAAAGTCAGTGTGATGCAATATTAAAGGACAAGGCCTGATCCTGGAGTTTAAGATCCAATCTCTTAGATTTAAGGCATGACCAGCCTTTGGCTACACCAGTCTTGTGTTGCATGGGATGAAATCTCATAGCTGTCTTACTGCAGAAAAAAAACATAAGTGAGATTGGCAGAGTCAGGTCCTTACAGCAGAGCATTTGATCTCTTCCCAGCAGGGCTGTTAACTTTGGCCAATTAATCCTGTGCACTGCTTAAAGCATGCGAGCAGTTCTGCATTGTCATGCTTGAAATAGGTCGTAAGCTCAACTGCATTGCTGGACTATTCCTTGGAAGGCAGAATTAAGTATTTTGACAGGAGTATTTTTTAAAAGGTCTCGCATTTTAATATATTAGTAACAACACCAAGGTATTTCAGAACAGTGTGTTCCTTTCCTTCTCTTTGTGATGGTTTGACTTTGAGCGAAGAAAATAGGTGTGTGACCTAACCTTGGTTTCTGCATTAATTTATTTCAGCTCTAAAGCTTTATGCCTCACATTACTGCCTAATTTGCAAAAGAAGAGTGATGACATCAGCCTTATACCTTAATAGCTTTATTTTTACATGGCATATTTCAGTAGACTTTTTTTGCTTGGATAGAAACAGTTAAGGTCCTCAACAGTAACAGCCTAGCTTTAGTGTATTGCCTTAGTGGCCAAATGCCCCAATAACTGGTTGCAGCAGCAGAGGAGCAGCTGCCATTTCCTCAGAACAACATCCCAACAGCATGGACATGAACTACAAGTAGCTACTCCTAAATGTATTCATCTAGTTTGCTTGCGGGAGTAGCACATTAATAACAAATTTAATTTAATTTATTTCTTATCAAATAAAATCAACTCCTCTCCCCTTTGGACCAAACATTCTAAACTGCACCCACACCAGCTGTGTCCTGAAATTACCTTGACACAACGACATGGTGTCCCAGAAGTGTAGTGCTGGGCACCATGTACATACAGAAAAGAAAAAATTTCTCTACTTCTGTACTTGACAGAGCCCCCAGGTGACTTCTGCTCGTGGAATACAGACACCACCAGTGCAAGGGGAGAAGCAAATTCTTCTTAATACACTTTCTCAGGGTCTTCTTTAAGATTCAAATCCCTATGGCAACTTTTAGCCTTTATTGATGTTCCATCAGAGTTATTTCATCTTTTGTATCACACTATCGATTCTCTTCATCCCAACACCTGGCGCTCCATAATCCATCATCCCAAAATGTGCAGTAGCACAAATGGAGGCCATGAAAGCAAAAACATTTACAGCTTCAGTAATCTGAGGACTGTAAATATATTGCATTTCAGTAGGTCTTTGCTGGTGGAAAGGAAAGGTAGAAAAACTTCACTTTCATGATCTCATTTATTACCTCATTCATCCTCCATGCTAATGAAGCTGGCCTCTTAATTTGGAATGTGTTCATCCATTTTTGAATGCAATACAAACACTTCCCACATAAAGAAACAAAAAAAAAAAAAAAAAAAGCCCACAAAACAGGTTTATGACCTTTTGACAGGATTCATTTTGGAATGACTTTCCATCAAGTATTTTTCATGTTCTTTTTGATAAAGTGGTGCAGTCAGTGTAACAAAACTGTCAGGGATCCTATCCACAGAAAACAGTAAGGAACAGAATCTATGTTCAAATGTTTAACTACATGTCTCACAAAAGAACTATTAAAGGATACCTGCATGCTGAGGCTTGGACTTGAGTGGCACAGGGTATGACTGCTAACAGAAGGGAAAGGCAGCTACCACTTTGCAGCAGAAAAATTAGACCTATAAGAAACTAATTGCTGAGTGAGGAGTTCAATGAGTTTAATTCCCACTGAAGTCAATGAGACCTGAGGATGCTCAAATATCAGAAAGAGCTGCACGGCCCCATTCCGGATGGGCTCCTCGGAAAGCAATTTAGTGAGAGTGAGATTGCTTCACCAGTCCAATTATTTTCCTACAGAACTTAGTTCAAATTGTAAATCTAATTCTTTGTGTGGCCCATCCGTGGAGCAGGCTCAGAATTTTAAGTGTAACATATCCTAAACTTGAAGCTCTCTTCTCTCCTCTGCTCCCTTCACCTCTTCCTTCCCACTGCTGGCTTCCCCTGCCAATCTACCCTGGAGATTATTATTTCACATGCTCCCTACAGCAACACAGAAGCTATCAAACAGGTCCTTCTTCCACCTAGGAATGTAGGGAGGAGCTGCCATGTGTGCAAGGCTGTTCTACAGCAGAGCTTCCCACACTGCACTGTGCAGCCAGAGCCCAGGGAACTCTTCCTAAGGATTGATGGGTTCATCACAGTCTGCCTGTAACAGCTTGTACTCCCCTTACTATTAATAGCAGAGCCTTTTAAAAGAGACCAAAAATTGCAGAGTAGTTTAGCTCCTTCTCTGCCTACCTGAGTGACAGGGTGATCTCTTTTCCCACTCTCAGCCAGCACTTAGCCACACTACAAGCAACAGAAAGTTTGGGGCTAAAACTTTAAGCTGTTTCTATCGAGAGTCCAGACCACAGCTGATTCTCACATATATTTTCATGGAAGGTGCCAGTGCTCCTTCTCAGCACATATACACACAGAGCAGTATGATGAGTAGCTGGGACCAGCTTAGACACTACAGCTGAAATATCTAGTGCACCAGGGGGATCAGAGGAGCAACATATCTCCTTCTCCATAGCTCAGGTATCCTTCAGAAAAGTGATTCTGCACAGTCACACCACAGGGGAAACCCTAATACATTTAAACCACCGTGTCCTACTAATTGACTCACCAATGACACTTAATCCACATTTTTCCAACACTTTAAGAACTTCCATCAGGCTCAGGTTGTAACAGCATAACACACTTCAGCAGCCATCATTGGAGAAAGACTCAACAAAAGGATTGAGAACATTCTCAGCAGGAGAATCCCATTCCTAGTGTCTCCAAGAGCTACTTCCCAAGTTTGGACAATAAAAAACTTTTCAGAGGACTTGATGAAGCCCCTATTTGAGATTATTTCTTCTTCCTCCAAATAGCATGGCCTCCAAAACCACTCTCACCTTAGTCAAGCTACACAAGCCTTGTTCTTAGTCCAAGAACAGCCTTCTAGCACATGGGATTTTTGCACAAAGGGAAACCTCCAGAGCAGCTCTGTTAAACAGGTAATGTTCTCACTCCATTAGTCATGGCACAGTACTATGCTTTGGAATTCAATCACTGCTAGCTGCCTACTGGTGAACAGTATGGACGTTTGTAGGAAGAACCAGTTTGTAAATTTTATTCTAATAACAAAACAAAAAAGAAAAGTTGCAATAAGATAACCAAGTGCTCAACTTTTTCAAATCACATCATGTCATTGACTTCTAAAATACATATCCCACTATCCCCAGTTTGTAGTTGAAGTTGTACACTTACTCCAAAATAGCAGATACCTTCTGGTGTGAAGGAATAGAACAGAAAAACCTGGCTCTTTTATTTATATGAGGTAAATGCACTAAGCCCCCAGTCCCAGCTCCACTGGTGCTGCTGGGTATGGATAGCCAAGTAAGTTGCTCTAAAAAGAAGTAGAATTTCCCAACAAATATGCTATCTTGCTCTTTTTTGCTGAAATAAATAAATCAGCACCTACTGGTTTTAATTAGCCCCTTATTTTTCTGCACCAATGTTGTCTCCGACAATTGCAATTAACGGATATGCTGAAAGTGCAAGAAAGCTCAGGTTGGACAACTGCAGAATAGCTTGCTGATAATGGAAGACCATGTCAACCTTGATTATAAATTTCTTTCTCTAATACCCTCTTTTAATCTGTAAGTGATCTCATTTTAGACCTAATTCAGTATTTTCAAACTGTCCCATCACAAATGATATCCCCTGCCCCTGACACTGTGCCTCTGTCACCTGGATGCCACCTGCACTGCCCTCGTTCTCACAAACTCCAGCTGGATTTCTCTAATCATACCTGATGTTACAAATCACAACAGCTTTTCCAAACTGCAGGCTAGAGGCTGGAAGCTTTAAAAGCAACATTCTGTTATGTTTTTGTTTAAACTCTACGGCAAAAGGAGTGAGTTGCAGAATTGCTAACAATGTTGGGTAAAAATATTCTGCTAAGCAATGAGTTTATGAAAATGTATTGTTTCAGGGGGGGAGAAAATGTGAATTTGACAAATAGTTTAAGATATCATGAGCCAGAAAAATAAAGAAACCAGAAAAGACTCAACTTTTTCTAAACTTTGGAAACAAACATATTTTGAGTATTTGTTTCAAAACACTGTCCTCAATTAAAACTTAAATGAAATTGGAAATTGACCCATTTTAATTAAAGCCAGTAGAAAAGGACCGAGGAAATTGAAACTATGCAAATTGCTTCATTTTAGCTGCCTGAAAAAAAACTTTCTGGTCAACTAAAACCAAGAATTGCTTCCAGTTTCTCAATTCAATGGCCAAGCAAAAAAAAAAAAAAAAAACAAAAACAAAAAACAAAAAATCACTGTTTGTGCAACCATGAGTATGTGGGATCAAAAGTGCTGACACTGCTTAAATAAAACATCTGTAGAACTTCTGTCCCTCAGAAAAGACAGAAAGTATGAGAAAACTCATGGGACTTCCCATTCTGTTGGCAAAACCTGTCTGGACATCCTGTGTGAACAGCTTTGAGTAGTATGGATGAGTCTAAGTGTGCTAACCCTGCAAGAACTACAAAGACAGAATGCCTATAAAAACTAGTGTTAATACTGGCAACTGATAGAAGAAACATTTTTCCAAATCTTTTGAACGGTTCCCAGGTGGCTGAGCATCTCTGCAACATAAAGCTGAAGAGTTATTCCAGCTGCTGGCAGCAACAACTCCCAGTCACAGGACCCCATTCTGCTTCTCCTGATACTAATTTCCAAATTGCCATGGACTTCAATGGAAGCAGAATGCAATTATCTAAATTTCCTGATTAAGCCTCTGCTTCAGGTGGCAGTTTGCAAACAGCCTTCAGCTCTTACTACAGCGAGCTGCTTCTGCAGTAAATCAATAACCTTTCTAGGGATCCATAAAAGCAGGCTAGACAGCACTGGAAGAACAGGAGCACATTAGCAGCTCAAACTATTTCTCTTCCTCAAATACAGCCTTGATTAAATTTTCCAAGGTACGGAATACCACATGAGAAACTGGCTGAAGACTCGTAGCTAAAAGACAAAAAAGCTGCCCTTTTGACAAAATGGAAAGATCACATTCTCACGATTTCACAGATATGGGAAACACATTTTGTGTTCTTGTCTCAATTGTTCCTTGCAATGGAAGACAAGTTTATACAGAACAGTCCCTCTCATCTGACCACAAAAATCCATTTTGTCTCCCCCAGAAGGGGCAAACTTTCATTTGGAAGTTCATGATTTTCACTTAAAAGGCAACTATTGGCTGTTCAAAGTCTGCAAGTTATTCTTCCTGCTAGAAATGACCAGTTCAAATTCATGCATATTCGTAAAAAAACAAAACTATTGTACAGCAATTGCCACCAAAAAAAAAAAAAAAAAGTCAACAAAACCCCAGTTCATGAAGTACTTGGACACAACCCTAAATTTTTACATAATGGGCTATTTATTTCAGAGGTTCATCACAATATGGTTTCTTATCTTGCTTAAATGACAGAACAGTGGTTCAAAGTACTGGATACAGACTCGACAAATAGGACTGGTCCCAAACCCTGCCAGAGGCTGTTTGGACAAATTACTACATCTCTTCTGGGTAACATGTTTCTTTTTTCCTATATAACCCTTCAGAACAGTGAAGTCTTTATGTGTTCATACATCATACATTAGTGAGGGTTGGTCTCTTCTCCCAAATAACAAGCAATAGGACAAGAGAAGATGGCCTCAAGTTGCACCAGAGGAGGTTTAGATGGGATATTTGAGAAAATTTCTTCACTGAAAGGGTTGTCAAGCCCTGGAGGAGTCTGTCCAGGGAAGAGGTTGAATCACCATCCCTGCGTGGATCTAAAAGCCGTGTAGATGTGGTACTTGAGGAAGTGGTTTAGTGAGGGACTTGGCAGTGCTGGGCTAATGGTTGGACTCAATGACCTAAAAAGTCTTTTCCAGCCTAAATGATTTCACAATTGTATGATTCTATCTATTGCAATCAAACCTGATAGAAGTGTATAGAGCATCCACAAGGTATGCTATATGTATTTCATAATTTCTCTGTTAAGTATGTCTTATAAACACCTGCCACCAAATGTCTGCTGCATTTCCCAGTGTGGCTGCAGAAGATAAGCTTGATATTAATTATACCAGTCAGTATCAAGTAAGAACAGAAGCTGACACTTTAATATCCATCATTGGATGCAACACAGATGAACAAAACACTTTCCTTGGTTGGCTGTAATCACAAAACTAGCTAAATGCTATAAATATTTGGAAATAATAGTGCTTTCATTGTATTTTAACACCAAGAAAGTATATTCCCCACTGCTAAATATCTTTTCTTGCCTCTTGCTGCAACATCAGTTGCTGGCTTTAAAACAGGCTTTTCCCCTCTTGGTGATAATTAAAAACAAACTCAGACCATTTGTCAGCTGTCACACCAACTAGGACAATCGAAATACCAAATATTTGCACACCCAATCACAGCTTTGTTCCTGTAGCCAAAGTTCTCTGTAAAACCCAAACATGTTTTTCTTTTGTCTAGAATTTGTTCTGGGCCCACATCCCTAAACCACTAATAAATTACTGCCTTATACTATTGAGCCAGTGCTCCCCTTGTGCCATACCAGGCAACAAAAGCAGAAATAAGTGCATTTGTCAAAATAGCAGTAACCACTTCCACATTCTTCAGAGCAACTAGCACATCAAACAAGAACAGATGCTGCTGTATTTTTGTCCCAGCACAAACATTCTCTGTGCACCTCAACTCAGGGCTGCACAGTATGTCCACGCTACCATAAACTGCACATCATCTTCCCATCCACTGCTTTTTTTGCCAGAATACATATTAATGAACCCCACAAATCACTGAAAATTACCTGAATAATAGGAGATGGTGAGCTGGCTTCAGATTTTGATTGTCTTAAATGACTTCTTTGGCTGGTCATTTATGCAAGAGAAAATAGCCTTCAGACAAAGGCTTTCACGCTAATGGTATTGGCCTCTGAAAAGGAGGAGCCAGGACAGACAGCCCCAGAAGAGAACCAGTGTGTTTTTACTTACAGCTAAGAACTACGTTGGTGAATAACATGGTTTTCCAGGTGCACAGTCCCATGTCTGGTTCTGTCTGAGCACATGTGGCTTCTCAAGACAATTCACATGGAATTGTTATTATTTTTCCGCCACTTCTGTGTTGCTTTACCAAGGTCTTATTAACAAGCCATGTAGAAAGGAAATGCCAGAGGTTTGCACACAACACTATGATTGCAGAGTTCTGATCTGCTTAAAAGAGTTGAGCACTACTCTCAACTACTTTTATAAAACCTGCAACTCCAGGTTTTAGAAAAGTAATTCCTTTAAAAGCCTTCACGTCATACACAAGGTTCTGCTGTGCACCATTTTATTAAGTTCCTGTTTTAGCAACTAAGATTTTCAGTCTTTCAACCCTGCCAAAGCTCCCCTTCTCCACCCAGGATGAAAGCATACCATGTCATCTTGAAAGCAAAAGTAACAAAAAAATGTATCCTTTTTTGTTTGTATGCACGGGGCTGAGATTCCACTCCACTGCACTGAGGGAATAAAGAAGTGCACTGTGAATGTCTGGGGCTGAGAGGAACACTTTACAACAGGAGACGGTGGCATTACATGGTGACACAAGTTCAAAAACTCATCATGCTTCTAGTGTAGAAAGAGGAATGTGGCTTCAGAAACTTGGAATGATTCCCAACTGTTAAGATCTTATTCATTATTATTGCACAGTTCAGCTTCCGGTGTAAGATATCAGCACCTTCTGTATTCTCATTACAGTAAGAATTACTGAGCAGCAATGCATATTCTTAAACGAGATCTAAAGAAAAATGGGTATTTCAACAAAATTAAATAACTTTCATGCCTTGATTTTTTTCTCCTTAATGTCATCATACTGACTTTCTCAGGGGCTGCATCTTGGGGAGCATAAGGGGATGGTGCCTACCATGACCCAAAATGCTAACGCAAAACTAAGGCTGTTGTCTAATTTGATCACCCAATTTTACAAAGTAAATGATCTCCTTTGCCCCTCCACAGAGTGAAATACAAGACAAATAATTGTCAGTTATCAAAATTATTTTCCTCCCTGAGACTCCTTTTTGTAAAGCCTGATATGGCTATGAAATAGAGGCCACTGAGCCCTATCAAAGTCAACACAACACTTTCCCCATGTACATCTTGCCCCCCAGACAATGCTCACTCCAGCTCAGCCTTGCTCCTCTCCTCATTCCCAGTGAGCTGTTTTATCTCCTTTTTTTTTATCCCCAACTGAAACCCAACATATGTTACCAACCTCTGTGATTAATGCATGGGCAGCCAGGAAACTGAAAGAACAAAGTAGGATCTCTAGGGTGTCAAAATATGCAATTCTATTGCAGTCTGAAAGGGTGAAAAATGAAAGGAAAATTATGATTTGCACCTATGAGTATTTGCAAACTGAAGAGCAAAATACAGGTAATGATGATTAATAACAGTCTTAGGTAAGTAGAACTAGATTTCAGTCAATCCCTAGATAATTTAAGGTCAGTTGAAGGGGAAACAGCAGACCAGGCACAAAATTTACAACCATTTTGCAAGGATTTGTAACCTCAAAGGAATACACAAAATAAAAATCTGCTAACCTTGGGCTTAAATCCTAAGAGTCATAGATACAGCTCAGTATTCAGAGGTGCAGATGAAATCTTCTAATCCTGGACACCTAATTGCTCTGAAGACCTTATTTTTTCACCAGTCTGACCAGGAATTCCCTATGGACTATGGTAAAAGCCACAATTTCCCTTAGTGCCACAACTGTCTATAAATCACACACAATCAGAAGGAAAATATAAGCAGGGTAAAGTGCTTGCATGCTTTTGTCAGGGTTCTGCACCAGCATAGATACTCTTACAGACAAGGAGAGAGAATGGGAACAATCTTTTGATTTCTGAAAGCAGTTGTGATCTGCTACATAAAACTCATCCATTAAAGTCTGCTAGATTTCACTTGCTTTATTGAAAAATTGCTGTAGAACTCAATAAATACAAATAATCCTCCTACAAAAAATTAGAAAGTCTCTGATTGGTCAGTGTGTCTAGGAAAGATTCTCTACATTAATCAACATTCACCTACAGAACTCGGCCGTTGAAGTCACAGGGAGATTTATAGCTAAATTTGCCTGTGCTAGAGTTAGACTAACTCATGTTTCCTTATAAATATCACCTATTAAATTATCTATTATTAAACTATCTATTAAATATGAAAGGAAGGTCTAAATATCTGCTGAATGGATATCAATTTCAGGGATTTCCTACTGCTTTTAGAGGAACGCTTCTCAATTATAAAAAAAAAATTTTTAGGCTTGTAGCTATTTCTGGCCATACTGACCCCTTTGGAGAGTAAAAAGAAATCGCTTCCTTGTAGGCATGAAAAAGAAATATATTCCATCTCATTCCTCTTGAAATTCCTACAGCTAGAAAGGAATCTGTGCTTCAATATCTGAAACACAAAATGAAATCCTACAAAGAACTTTGTATCTCACCACACATGAACAAGCAGGATTTCCTCCCACTCATGCCTGCAAAAATTTTTGACAGCACTCACAACATCACACATGTATAAAGACTGCTTAATTGAGCAGATGATGCACACTATATACTTTTTCTGTGGCATTGATAGTAATTGATTTTTTCTGAACATTTCTGAAATTTCTTATCATGCAACAGCAAGGAAGGGCAGTTTTATGTGAAGAAAGGACAATTTAGGGCCCAGACCTTTTTTCCTCTGCCTACAAATTCAATGTTTACCTTCAGTTCCTGACAGAAGTGTTTGATGCAGCAGGAGGGAAGTCCTCTCTCCTCCTACTGAAGTTGGTGATAGGAAACAGAAGAGTGCCAACATAATAAGTAGATACTAATTTAAGTAGACACAAGCTTAAGATTTATTGACCTGAGAGCAAGAGGTCAATATTTATTTAGAGAACAATAAATCTTTATACTTCATTCTAACAGATGCTAATCCAATGTATTATTAAATCCATCCCATTAAAGCTAATTAGACTGTGTGTCCTCATGAGCCTTGTTGCCAATAGTCATTAGTATTCCATGGGTCATTATTACTGTGCTTTGATAATTAAATCATATAATATTTAATAAAATTAAATATATGGGGATAGAAATATTTATTTTTCTCTACCATGACTATGTTGTTGTGCATTTTATTAGGTTCTTCTTCATGCTGCTATAGACTTTTCTTACATTCTTCTTCCAGGACCAGCACAGCTAAGGAATCTAAAGCTCTGTTTGAGCTACACCATTTTTAAAATTTTTCACTTGTCTTAAAAACCTGATGCTCTTAAAGCCACATCCATCTACTTGTTGTACACTAGGCAGGTAAGAAGGAGAGACACAAATCAGTAAGTAGCTGCTGATGGGGAAAAGAAAAAGATGAAAGGAAAAAGAGCCATACTCCTGAGTCTAAGTGAAAAATTCCTTCTATTTTGGAGTTTTACAGTGCTTTCCATCCTCACATTTCAATGTACTTCTTAGATAAGAAGAAATACTATTATCTCCACTTTAATCTCTGAAAGGAACTGAGTCACACAGAAAGGAAATAATGACTGAGATCTTAATCACAACTCTATGCCAAAGCTGGTTGTTACTCAGGTACATTACTGAGCAGGACAGGGTATTTTTAGTGCAAATTGGCCTTGCAAATACTCTTGCTGAATACACACAAGCTAACTCATGCTATTTGGGTCAAAGAGGTTTCCTTCCTGGAGGAACCTCAGCTGAACTGCAGCAGCAGGATGCAAGGCAGAGTGCCCCCCTGGCAGTGCAGATGCCAGCTCCTGCAGTGGGTAGCACTCCACGAACTCACAGAGTGCACCCTGGGCTGCTGGCTGCTGTGAGTGTCACTCTTGGTGAAGACTTAGGGAGGGAGCACAGAAAATCAAATCCTGGTCACTCCATCTTCTTTATACCAAACACATCACTAACACAGGCTACCATTTCCCAAGTTCCAGCTCCTTATATTGACTTAGATTGATCTTTGACAGTATTTTTCCTTCAGGACCTACACTGTTTACAGACTGTGGTTGGTTATTTTTGTAAGAGCCTCGCACATCAGGGGAGCAACAGCTTGAGAGGAAGTGTTAGGTACATTGAGCTGTAACTATGTGTTACCCAGAGACACAGCCTCCAGCACTGAGGATAACACGTGGAAAGTAAGATTCTGTTCCCATCGTTCTGGCAGTCTAAAGGTTAGACATCTAGCCTGTGCTTGCCATCCAGG
The DNA here is from genome assembly GCA_013399225.1 of Rhipidura dahli. Lineage (NCBI taxonomy): Eukaryota > Metazoa > Chordata > Aves > Passeriformes > Rhipiduridae > Rhipidura > Rhipidura dahli. Next base: position 1,554,015 of record VXAC01004697.1, on the reverse strand, counting down.
TTTTGCCTTTAATTAAGAGAGAAAAAGAGGCACCTCTAGACAGTAATTCATCTCATCCTAGAGTAAGACAGGCTCTAAGATAGTCAGGCTTAATTTGGAAAAAACTCCCTCCTCCTTCATGGGCTTCATGACCTCTGCCTAAGTTTTGGTTGGCTAAAGCAAGGTAAGATGAAGTCCATGCAGATAGTTTATCTTGAATCAAAGCTATCTAAGACCCATGTTGCTCTGCTGTTTCTAACTGCTGGGTTGCCCCAAAAGCCACACTGGACACAGGACAGAGGGAGGATATCCTGAGTACAAGCAGACTCAAGGGGAACCAAATGCTCCTCCATGACTGTAACATAACACACTATGAAGCCTAAGAAACAACAACCCTCAAAGGAACTCTAACAACCTGACCAGTGAAAATGGAGAACATCACATTGATTACTCCTCCAATTATCAGAAGAGGATAATAGCCCCTAGCATGCAACACACAAAGAGAAATAAATGAAAAACTGTCACAGGAGTGCTAGGTGAGGTGATCCTATGGGATGCAGAGGGAAGAAAATTCTGTACTGTAGAAAACATATTATGAGATGCTTAGACAAAGAACCAAAGGTATGGACAGAGATCAGGAGGATGGGGGAAGTCAGGGAAAACCCCCTGCAGCATTACAGGTTTGGAGCAGAGTGGCTGAAAAGTAAAGGACCTGGGGGTGCTGGCTGACAACCAGCTGAACATGAGCCAGCTGTTCCCAAGTGCCCAAGAAGGCCAATGGCATCCTGGCCTGTATCAGGAATGGTGTGGCCAGCAGGACCAGGGCAGGGATTGTCCCTCTGTGCTCAGCACTGGTGAGGCCACACATCAAGTCCTGTGCCCAGTTCCGGACCCCTCACTACAGGAAAGACATTGGGGTTGTGGAGAGAATCCAGAGAAGGGCAACAGGGCTGAGGAAGGGTCTGGGAGGTAAATTCTATGAAGAGCAGCTGAAAGCTGGGGTTGTTTAGTCCGGAGAAAAGAAAGCTCACAGAGACCCTTCTCACTCTCCACAACCACCTGAAAGGAGGCTGTAGCCAGGTGAAGGTCAGCCTCTTCTGCCAGGCAACCCAAAAGGAAATGGCCTCTGGCTGCACCAGGGGAGGTTCAGGTTGGGCTTCAGGAGGAATTACCTCACAGAAAGGGTTGTTCAACATTGGAATGGATTTCCCAGGGAGGTGGTGGAGTCACCATCCCTGGAGTGTTCAAGGAACAACTGGATGTGACACTTAGTTGCACCATCTGGTTGACAAGGTGGTGGTCAGTAAAAGCCTGGACTCGATCTCAGAGATCTTTTCCACCCTACCTGATTTTGTGCATAAAAACAGAGGGAAAATAAGATAAGCAGGGCAGATACAGAGAGATGGTCAGTACCCTTACCTAGCTGAGCCCTGCACCTAATCACTGCACACTATCCTTCATTCTTATTAATGCCTATTTCTTTCTTCTGTGTGGGTGTGTGAACATTAATAAACTTCAAGATGGACAAGCCAGCTAGCAGGACAGGAGGTCTGAATACCTGCAGCCAAGGTGTCAGCAACCGGATAGACTCAATTTCTAAGCCCAGCTACTAGAGAGACAGGAATGTGTGTATATTTCAAAACTTCAGTCCTTACCAGCTGAAGAGAACATGGTTGTTTGTAGTGTCCATGTCTGTATGACATAATTTTAAATGTGTTCATGGGGGTGCCAGAAAAGACACTGCTCTCTGTGCTGATCTCTGCAGCCAGCTGTGTGTATATCATGTATTTTGTGTGTGTGCACATGTGCACCTCTTGGAATTCGTGTACTCACTGGACCTGAGGACAGGGAACCACTGTGGTCTCACACCTATTGGGCTGGAACAGGAGGAATGTTGCTGGGTCCCAATGCCAGCCACCTTCTGACATTGTACTGAATTACCACTGCTCTGTAGTATTTTCTGTGGTTCATAACCCAACCCAAACCATTCTATGATTCTGTGATTTTTACTGAAATGGCTGGGACCTGTGCTTTGAATAATTTTCTATGTATAAGAAATCATTTGCATTTTATCCCAGGAGCATCCCATTTGTCCCAAAAATGCACACTGATCATTGGGAAACTCTCTTTGGGGTGGAGCTTCATCTGGCATGACCTTGAAATGGAACTTCAGACTAGGATTAAATCCACATACTTTTTTACCTCATTATTCTATCATGTGTCAGTTCTCTATGATCAAAAATTAAAACACACAGAATGAGGCAATGTGAGGTTTGCATTTCTGATGTTGTTTGGAGCAAGAGCCATCTTTAACCAAGAACAGTTGTGAGAATACGTGCTAACACCATCCTAAGGGTGTGCCTCAGCTCTCCTGACGCTATTTCCCTTCTGTGTTTGGAGCCAGTTTTTATAAATTTAGCACATACAAATTCCTTTGGTGCACTGCTGCCAAGCTGGCCATGTGCACATGCAAAGATCAATTTTTCCTGTAAGCACACATTACTTGCATGCCTATGTTACATACGGAATACATGCAGCTGTGTAGGACCAAGTCAGAATGAAAGTCAGGGTTGCAGTGGACTCCTCCAAAAAACAGGAACACAGAAAACAAGCCAAAGGAAAAGCTCCTTCTTGTACATGGCACAGCTCTCCAGCAGGCTACAGAGCAAATGAGTCTCACATCCCGCATGGCTGTAGGCTACTGCCCTCCTACAAGCTTCTAACTGTAGTTATTTTACTTCCCCCAGATGATTCTCATTATAACTGGGATGAGTGCTGAGTTAAAAACTCTGTGTGTGAATCATATCATCAACTCAGTTGTCTGGAATTTTGCTTTTCCATGCATTTCCTCGTTGCTACACGGATCACCAGTGTAAAACACGTTGTAGCTGCATCGAATTTCCTCTTGCTCTTTTAACCCTACAATAGCCTGTGAGCAGACACTTATTTACTGCTATCCAGCTTCCTAACCAGTGATGATCTGTGCCTTCACTGCCTGCCTCACAGAAGTCACAAAGAGCTACAAATATTTACACTGAGGTTAAATCCAAGGAGGATCTCTTTATCCAGTTTATGGGATAAAGCCTCTGCATTGAGTGCCTGTGTTCTGCTCAGACAAAAAAAAA
>VXAC01004697.1:1522849-1550897 GCA_013399225.1 Rhipidura dahli | reverse complement strand
AAAAAAAAAAAAAAAAAAAAAAAAAAAAAGAGACAATCCAGATGTTCAGTTTAAGCCTAATTTAAGCCATGCCACTGCTCCATGCACCATCAGATCACATCCATCTTTCCATACATGGAGGTGGCTCCACAGCAGTGCATCTTTTGCCACAGCCATCACCCCTGGCACCTCCTCCCACACTGGAGCAGAATGAGGGTCATTTCCACCAGCTTTTGACCTTGCCAGGGAAAGGATGTGTGCATGTGAGTGGCTCTGAGCCCTAGTCACAAAAGAGGCTCCTGCTTCCTTACAGATTTAAACAGAGGACAGCACATAACTGTTCCTTGCTATTAACATTTACTGTTCATGTGACTCTCTCCTTCTTTTAGCTGTTTATTTGAACTATATTTATTTGGCCTGTAATAGCTATAGTACAGTCCAGTGTGTTGTACAACATCATCTTACAGTGCTGTGTGTACATTTCCTTTGTATCTAAACACTGCTCCATTGATGTTTTCTACCTACAGTCAGTCTGCACAGTACTGTACTAGATGTCCCCTAGTCCTGGGTCTACCTATCAGCCTCCATTCCTGAATATTATACCTTGGCTATTTTAGTAAAATAATATTTTTGACTGATCCTCTTCAGCAGAATGCATTTTTTCCACTCACAGAATCCAAAACACATCTTGCAATCTTTCCCTTTGACACCAGTAGTAATCTCAAAGTATGGGACTAGAGAAGGTTTCATAAGTTCAGGGTGGGCAGTACAGAAATGGTTTCTCCTTGGTTTGTTTTTAATCTTATAATAAACTGTAATCATGTTTTCAGAGTAATGTCTCCTCCTTTTTCTTTACCAACCAATGGTAATCAATCTGTACATTCAGAGACTAAGTTTCAGTCCACAGCAATTATTTCAAGAACTGGCATAGTTGAATTCCTGTATTGTAGAAACAACTCTAACTCCAGCTTGAAGTTATGGAATATTTTATGAATGCTTTACGATCAGACAGAAGCACTTCCTATGCTTTTATCAAACGACCGAATTTTAAAAAATCACATCAGGATATAGGAATTTAGCAGCACCTCTAACTTAATCTCTAAGATGATTGTATTAAACTGATTAATCATTCACGGACAAGTTTAAAAGCTTGGCAGGAAAAACTGTCAGTCTTGTGCTTTCATTTTCCGCTGTCAGCTGTAATTTTGGGTAGCAGAAGGGAGAACACAGCTTGGGCTGCTTTTGATCACCATCTAGTGCACGAAGTGAAGAACTGCACAGGTTTAAGGAGTGACTGATTTAAAGTGAAGCAGCAGTAGGATTACAGTTCTTTTCATCATTTCTAGAAGACCTCAAATAGGCTTAGAGAACTTGAAAAAGCAGGAATTTCCAGATGCCCCTAGCTGCCTGATGAAAGGTTTCATGAAAATACCGTGTTCTAGTATAGTCTGTGACTATGATGGTCTAGGGATACAAAGAAAGCAAGACCTGCATAGTGAAATAGTGTCTTTTTCAGTCCAAGTTACTTAGTGAGAAAGAGCAACACGGTTCCAAGCAAGGAGTACTTTCATTAAGTCTCTTCAGGTGTCTAAATTCTACATTGATTTCATTGTTTTCTGATTTTTTGGTCAAAATAGTCAGAAATACTATTTGCAAAATTCTTCTCTTACAAAAAATTAATTGTGCGCATTGCTATAACTAAAGCCCACATTCTGATTGTGCTTCAGCATTTATCCCTGTGATGGGGACTTCAAGGCTGGTAAATCAGTTGCATAAGTGGACAGAGGGAGAGTCTGAGTACCACTGGAGTTGGAAGTCCCTGGCAGCTTTAGATTTTGACCATTGCAGATGACTCAGGACAACTTGGACTATGCTTTTCAACAGCACTGGTGAGCCAAGGCCAGTTCTTGGATAATAGACTTGCTTTTCAGAAATCATACTGCAGTTCATCCAAAGAAACTCAATATCTCCACCCTCAGAAGCTTAATTAAAAAGACCAAAACAAAACAGAAAATATGTCTTTACTAAAACCAGGCTCATAGCTTCAATATTAAATATTAATACTGTGAATTTTTGTCAAAGATTAGCAGGAGGTTCAGCAGACACTTGTCTATAGCCTTTGCCTGTAGACAGCGGAACAGCCATTTTTTAAGGGAAAAAATGCTTCTTTCCCCCCATTTTCTTATGAGGCCAGGTGAAGGACCAGTCAAAGATGCTTCAACACCATGACCTACCAGCCCATAGTCACTGCAGTACCTACCCATGCTAATAACCTCGCACAGCAACAAGCCAGGAACAATGTCAATAGGTATCCCTTCACATCTGAAATTCAGACCATCATTTGAACTCTCAGGGAAGAAACAAACAAGCAACAGCAGTCAACTACTGTTAAAAATGTATACTAACTAATATTACTGTGTTCAGAGTCCATATAGGACACCCAAATGCCTAGGAAGAACTGTAAAATACTTACAAGTTTCATATTTTATTAGACACTGATCTCCCAATGATAATTATTCAATAGATCTCATTCAAGGTAACTTTTAAAGCCTAAACCATGCAAATCAATACTCAGTTTTATACAAAGAATTGAAGGGGGGGTGAATAAAAAAAAGGAAAAGAAAGGAAAAGCTGATGTTGCCAGGAAAGTGGGAGATAACTCACGCTTGCTACAGTTCATTCTTTAGCAGCTCGTGCCTTCAAAACAGAGCTCGCCGTATTCTGAGGAAATTATGTTGATTTAAGAACTGGAAGAAATTTCTTGCCCCCCTCAAACACGGGGTTTTTTTCCGTGACTGCACCAAAGAGGCATTAAGAGCCTGAGCACTAATTAGCAGCTGCAGCTCATTACTGTCGTTCTGGTGCCCCCCGATGGTCACCTGGCTCCACTGCTACCTGCGGCTTCAAATCCTCTTGGAAAAGCCGGGCTCCAGAGGTGACCCCCAAGTGTGCGTGCGGCTCTTCGGGCGGCTGGAGCTGAGCCCTGAGCCCTGGCACAGCTACAGACCCAGCAGAGTTCCCACCCTTGGCATCCAGGGCAGCTCCTCCAGCCAGGTCCTCACCACCATCCCTAACCACTCCCAGCAGAGCACTTGGGATGCTTTGGCAGTGAGACCTCCAGGTCAACACAACTGCCTCGCAGCTACTGCTGATTGTGGAAAGCAATCTGATTCACAGGTACAAATGCTACATAGAATAGTTTGGGTTGACCTTTCAAGGTCATCTAGTCCAGCAACCCTGAAACGAGCAGGGAAACCTTCAACTACATCAGGTTGTCCAAAGCTCCATCCAGCCTGACTCTGAATCTTTCCAGGGATGGGACATCTGTAGAAATCTACATTCCATTAATCAAACTGAGGCATGGTTCAAGCAGCCAAGACATGTGGACACCCAGCACCGGCTGTGTCTGACCTTCCTTCTCCAGCAGTCACCCCACCCCATTACCACACACTGACCCAGCACACCCACAGACTCTAATTCATACCACAATCTGTTTTGCACACCGTGCCCCAGTTCATCAGAGGGGTGCTGCAGACCCAGTATGATACATCTTCATCTCCAACCATACTGTGGCCCAAAGAATTTACTCACTGATCTATAAATCAGCAGTCCCCCTGAACTCATCACAACCTGACTGTACTCACTGATGCCTAAGGAAAAGGATGGCCACAATCACAAAGACTCTTTTAAAAGACTTAATTTCCAAAAAAACTTCAGATGAAAAAGATAGATGAAGGCTTAAAGCTCTTTAAGAAGAGATTAGATGGCCAAAAGCTGCAATCCTTCAATCAAGAAAGAAGACAGCTTTATCTAAAAGCCCATCCCGATTTATTGGCAAAGGGAAGATAGCAAAGCAATATTTAACAAGTTGAAAGAGGGAAGCAGATCAGATAGCAATCAATACGAATGTGACATGAAGAAAATTTATCAGAAGGAAAAGAAAACCTTGATTGACAGGACTAAGGAAAGAAGAAACAGTTTAGTATGTACATTATGGACAACTGAAGCTCAACCCATGGTTAAATCATTAAAAATGCAGGCAAGGCAGAAATGTTCACATGTGCTTTTTCTGCTGGGAGGAATTCCCACCACAAACCTGATGAGCTTTGCAAGCCATCAGCAGCTATTGGGATGTTAAAGGTCTATTGGAGAGAAATTATTAGGTCTATAAGCCTGGGTGGTTTATACCTAAGATTAGAAACAGCTCATTGAAGCTGTGGATAATTTTTTAGGATACTGTGGAAATTTCAGAAAACACAAGTATTAGAAGTGGTAAGGAGATAGACCTAGTGAAATAAGGTTGCTTAAGTCAATATGAATCTCAAGTTAAAAAAGAATAACTCATGCTGGATTTAATTTGTAATGAGTTAAAGGGTAAGAATACATAGAAATTCTAAAATTTATAGAAACAAATTCAAAATGCAGTCTTTTGTGTTCAGTTGTATTTATATCTTTGCCAAGCACCATTTTTTTGGGTCAGCCCACCTTCATCATTTTGCTGATATTCCAAGTTTTCTTGATGATTTATTTGAACTTAGAGCATTAATAGGAAAGCCTTGCACAAGCCATTTAAATGAAAAATAGCAGGAACAATTCACACAGGAACAGCACAAAAAAAAATCAGGACCACACAATGGCAGTGCAGTAGGACTAAGCAAGATTTGAATAACTAGCATGTCTCCCCATGAAGGAAAACCAGGGTGTCAATCAAACATTGCTGCTAGGGAGGTTCCACAGAGACCAGGATTAACCCTGATGCTGATCCTCACTGCTGGTTTTCTGAAAGTCAGGAAATGGCAGCTGATACCATTTGCAAGTGAGAGACTCACAAAGGGGAAAAAAAAGAGGAAGACAAGCCATTGCACAGACCTGAGCTGCTCAAACTCAGTCAAAAGATAAGTTGTGCATGCAGGGGAAAAAACACCAGAGACAGCTCAAAATGGATGACTACACTAAAAACAGTGGCTCTGAAAAGACTGTAGCAGTCAACAATAAAATAAAATTCATATGAGTTTCCAGGTCACACATCAGAAGCCAAAAATCCTTCCTGGCAAGCAACTGACTTTTCTGCAATTGTTTTCACTCCACACCTGAGCCAAAATCAGCTTCTAAAAGTTCTGTCAAGAGGTAGACTACAAACTTTTGTAATTAGGTCATTTATGTGAATGCTTTAAAACAGTCAAGACTGCTCTTAAATAAAGATTCCCAGACCACAGGACCACTGGTTCATCTGGGATGTCAGGCTGCTTTCCACAGGCCAATGTGAAAAAAACCCAAACCACCCAACATGTCTCGACAATTTATTTTGTTTTCAAATTAGTAGTTTATAAACATAAGAAAATTTTTCAGCATTCATCACCACAGGATAGATAAATATATATAGATAGATTTTTTTTTTTTTAACAAAGCCTTCCAAAGAAGCAGTAAAAGAAAAAAATGTAGTATGACCCACAATTTTATAAACAAGTGCACAGGCATTAGGGAGAAAATTTTACCTCCACATACAGTAGTGGAAACACAGGTGCTGGCAAGCAATACATAGTTCAGATGTTTGTTGGTGTTTTTTACAATAATGAAAAATGGGAAGGAAGATGATGACAGCCACAGAAATAACTCCAATGTCTAATGAAGACTCAAAGATCTGAATCTATTTTGTTTATTAATAGAAGAATGAGTTGACTTGATTATAACTTATGAGCAAAAGGGGAAATTATGTTAGAGAAGGCTATTTTAAATTGGACAAGCATTTTTTCACTTCCATTTTGTACAGGAAGGCTAATTAGTTATTGAAAGGAGGTGCCAAGGAAAGTGGTAATTTTACCATTCCTTGATGTTTTCCAGTTAAGAATAGTTACCTTTCTTGAAGACGTGCTTATACAAAAGTCACTGGGCTACCCAGAGTCCCCAGAATACAGAGCTGGCCAAGTAGACAACAACAGTACCCTAAAACAACCACTAAACAGTTCTTTGATCAAATATTTGTGAGCCAGATATGTTTGTAACTCTTTTTTAGAGATGCTGCATTTGCCCAATTGCCCACATCTTTTGCAACTCCACTGATATGGGAGTTCCCCCTGATATAACAAATACAGTGAAATACTTCCCCAGATAGGCTAAGCCATGTTTCAGACTACAGTGGAAGTTTACCTTTCTTGTGAGACAAAATAAAGACTTATTATGTTCAGCAGCTGTTCTTTTCTGGTTGATAAGGCAAAAAAATATCTTATTTTCCATCAAATAGATAGTAGCAGTAGCAGTCCATTCATTAAGGGTGAATCTCAAAGATTTTATTTTCCTTCTGTCCAACTCCATACAAAATGACCAAAAATAATCACTATGCTATTTATCTCATGAATGCTATTATTGCACTATGGTCAATTCACTGCTGTTTTTTATTAAACATGTCAAACCCAACAGAATGCTAGAAGACACTTGTTTCATTCAGAAACCACAGCAGGTACCAGCTGGCAGGGCAGAACAGTCACAATACCACCAGAAGGAGCTGTAACCAGGGGGATATTTATTGAGTGGTGTAGAAATGGTTCGTTTAAAAAACCACCAAGAGACCACACTACCACTCACTATTCATTCATGAGATTTAAGAAAATTTAATCCACCTGCAATTTCTGATATTCCAGTAACTATACAAGATACCTAAAGCATCCAGAGAAGGTCCTGTTACCACACCCTTGCAGAGGGAAAGGCAGCCCTTAAGAAGGTGCCAAGAAATGGTGTCTTCTGTTCCACACAGCAGTTTAACTGGTGCAAAAGCAAGGCAAATCATGCATTAACAAATAAACAACTGCTAAGAATGATTTTTGCTTGGCCATGCTCTTTACTTTCACTCTCAGTGAGATTCATCCCATGCACAGGAGGAGGGAGGGGAAGATATTACTGTTACCCTACATGTACCCTTCAGCACTGAAATACCAATTATTAGCGAGGTTAATGAATATATAAAACCATCATAAAGGAATATATATAACCATCATGCATCAAGCCAGTGGCTCTGGTGGGCAGCTCCCTCATCAGTCCCTAGTGCACCCTAAAATGTTCACTGCAAATGCTCACCTAAAAATCACCTCAGTCATCAACCCCATGAAGTTCAAACTCCCACACTGTAAAACAGATCCTCTGAACTGCAGAGCAAAATCCTCCCAGGGCTGGGGAGGCACAGCTTGGGCAGCTGCAGGAAGGCAGCTCTAGGGGCAGCTTACAGGCACGAGGTGAAACAATGCAGGGAAAACACGATGGTCCTCAAGGAGCACCATTAAACACCATGAGAGGGGACCGACCTGGGCTGCACAGCTGCCTCACTGCCCTGTCCCCAAGGGCTCCAGATCAGCCAGCACAACCTGCACCAGCCCAGTTCTGGCACAGTCACACAATGCAGCCCTGACACATGAGCCCCATAATTCTCAGCCAAGAAAGGTTCAAGGGTCTGAATTTTGCCAGGCTTCCTACCGTTTGATTCCAATTCTTTTTCTCTGTCAGGATGCTGCAAAAGCCAACCTTCCTTCTACCACACTTAAATAGGAAAAGAATTTATCCCTCGTGCAAACCACAGAAAGTCCACAAAACCCTTCTGTTTGCTGTTTTTCTGAGACAAAACTATGCATCCTCCCCATATCCACACAATACCACCTGTGCAGCTTCAGGGTTGCAAATTATTGCTTTCCCATCACCAGGAGACCAGTTAGGATCCTTCAGAGAGCCCCGGAGGCTTCTCATATGAAAGGAGTAAATTCAGAGCTGGCAGGCAGATAGATCAGCTTCACAGACCCAGAGAACATGTTCAGTGCTCCTGAGGGACCATTCTGCAGACACCAGGACAGAGACGAGATAGCCATGAGTCAAGTGTACCAGAGATACTCTGAAATGCTAATGTCTCTGAAGGACTGTTTTTCTCATTTCACAGAAAATTAGGAGGTGGAAGGGGCAGGAAAAAGAGGTTATTGTTCCCCTGATTGTCAGATAAAATAATTTAAGTCAGTGCATTAAAATATGATAACAATTTGTTATTAAAAAAATAGGTGATAGGGCTTTTTTTCAGGTAAAAACTTAGCACAGAATGAAGCTTCTAGGGACCTCAGCACTCCAGTACTTAGACATTCCCAGAATGCTTCAATTATTGAGTTCCCCTGTGATATATACCGGGTTTCATTTTGATCCACAGGCTATTAAACATGATCTATGATACTTTCAGAAAAGCACTAGTTTGGAGTTCAACCTGTAACTTGAACTTTTTCTCTTCTATCATTGGTTATTAATGTGCATGCAGCACCAAGAGAGCAGGATGAAGGGGTGCACAGACATTAAGGAGCACAGTGCTGCTTTAGGAGAAGTCTATAGGGTCAGACAGAACAGTGTTGAGCGTCTTCAAAATCTGCTTTCTTCCTAAAAGTAGTTCTCTTCACAGGCAGGCACAAAAGGCCATTTAAAATATTAGCCAAGATGTTCTAACTCCAAAATGAAGCAAAGGAAGTGTAATTAGTCCCATTTAGGCAGAGGAAAATACATGCTGATTGGGCAAACAAGTGCTATGCAGTAGGGAATCTAAATGCACTTTTTTCTTTGTGAAGGTGACCAAACACCTGCCCAGGGAGATTATTGAGTGCCTCACTCTTGGAGATATTCAAAAGCCACCTGGGACACTGTCCTGGACAACCAACTCTAGATGTCCCTGCTTAAGCAGGGAGCCCAGACAAGACCTCCTGTGCTCCCTTCAAACGTCAACTGTCTTGTGGTTCCTTTTACAAGTTTTTTTACAGTGGAGTTACTTGAGGAATACTGTATGTTATTCCATCCTCTCCCTTTCCAAAAATAATTTTCATTTATATGATCCCTGCAGGTAAATACAAACTCATACACATGTGTATGCATAGGAACACACCTGCATTTACATCGAGACATTGCATATGGACAGCCCTAAAGAGTTGCACACTGTTGCATTGCAAAATACGATTTTTTTTTCATCTCTATAGCAGTAATGAATAAAAATGCAATACTGCTCTGTGGGGCAACATAACTCCAAGTAAGAAGAACTTATTTTTGTTATGCTATCAGGAAATGATGAAAGGTACAAATAAAGGTGAAATTGAAGTGCTCTAAATGCAAACAAACAAAAAGAGAGATGATAAACTCTTACATTCATTATAAACTCCCTTTGGTTTTCTGTACTCAGAAAATAGTTTAATATGTTTTTAAAAAATGTCATAGCTGACATAACTTTCAGATTAGCTTTTTCAATTCTGCCCAAACACAGAGAGAACAATTTTCAGAGGTATGTCACCAACTACTTGCTTAATTTCTATGAATTGCACCACTTTCACTGAGTCCTCCCTAAACATTCACCTTTCTCAAAAAGAAATGGGGTTGTTTTACCTTCTTGGTCTTTCCACAGTTTAAGAGATGCTTAACAATGGATGCAAATGCATGCTGCTCTGGGTAACAGGCTGTACCTATTTAAAAGCCATACAAATTAAATAGTACTGTCTTTGTTCACATAGAAATAGCAAGGAGCTCTTATGCAGTGCTTAAGTGCCCTTTAGTCAATTGAATCTGTGCAATAAAGGAGAGAATGCACTTCCACTGAATCCCCACCACCTCTGTTGACCTGTCTGTTATAAAGTAAGATTTTCTAGAAGCTTCCTGTATATAAACAGAAATATTAATTATGTGTAAAGCTTTTAACTATGCAAATATTTTAAAAAAGTGTATTTTCTATACCTGAACTGAAAGCTAGACTGACCCTCAGGTCTAAGGAGGCAGTATGCAAAAATTTTAAGATATTGGACAAGTGGAACCCATGCTTCTCCTGTAAGAAAGGAGTAGACCTACACAGATTATACACCACTGTCATAGGTGATTTGCTTTGGTCCTGAAAGAGCATTCATGTGAACTGTTCCTTTTTAACCTGAATGAAGTACCACGTTTAACCTGTGGCCATAGGGCTCCTTGAACCTGAGCCAGCTAAGGTACCATCACAGAGCATTACACACCATGATGAAAACACACCTTGCAGTCATCTCCCTGGAAGGTTTGGTCCTCTGCTTCTTAACTCTGGGTCTCTTGTGATTTTATTTCTTAACAGCATTTCTCTCCACTTTGTCTATCGCCCCCAGCTTCATTTCATGACATTATGTGCATTAGCACACGGAGAAATTATTGGACCCTCCTTTACCCTTAAAAGGATTTCAAGAAAGAAACAACTAGTGTGAAGCCTACTTCATCTCTGGAGATCTGAGCAATCTTGCTCTGCAGGTGACTTGGGGAAGATGAAATCCTTGTTCAGCTTGAATGCAACATATGGAGCTGCAGCAGACTCCCTCCCTCCAGCTTTGATCGTTTCTGTAGGCTGAGCACCAGGGATCAATAGACCTCAGTCCCCAGAGTACCTTCAACACACACAGCTCAATGTTAAGTCTCTCTGACAAAAGTTGCCCTGCACTCTCATCTAGTAAACCATTCAGCATCAAAATCATTGGGGTTTTTCCTCCTGTTTTTTTTTTCTCCCAAGAATTGGGGTGAAGTTTTAACAGCTGTACAAGATTTGTTTTGCTGCCAGGTGTATTATTTAGTAATATTGATTGTTGCTTATTGCATCAATTGGGACAGGTACCACTGACCTAACATGTGAAAAGATTTCTGCATGAATGGGACTGCCTTTAACTGGAGCCCAGCTGGTACTACACACCCCTGAAAAAGTCAGTCTGGATAAGGAGCAAAGTGGAAAGCTAGAGCAGAAGTATCCACAATTGCCACATCAGGAATTACTAGAATGTCACTTAGGACCACTACAGAAAGTTTGGGCTGGAAGCAGTCCTCAGCTTTGCCTTATTACATCTGCTGTAGGTTACAATACAGTCATACAAATAAACCTCTGTTCTAGCCCCACACATGTACCTGATATGCCAGATATCCCACAGAAGAGCAGGTGGGAGGTCAGGTCACTCTCAGGTCACACAGCTATACGTGGCTGAAAGTCAGGCAGGTGTACAACTTCACCAGTGTGAAATATACACTGAAGTGTCCCTAACACCTGGGTTGAGTGCTGAGGTGGAATGGACACTGTCAAGTGCATTGATTCATGCCTTGATTCCTACATCTCCTGATGAAGACTGTACCAGTCAATTTGGGCCCTAAGACTAACACTGCTACTTCAGTAATCATGCAAGTATAAAAGAGAACAAAGACATACATTCCACTCATAAGCAGATACACAGAAACCAGAATATTCTACTTTGAATTGACAAATTTTTTTTAAAGACATGTTATTTTTGTATTCTTATAACTCAGTTCTATGGAGAATACATTTAAAACAAAGTCATGTTAAATACCTTCTTTAATTAACAGCTATAGCCACTTTTGTACTGATGAGTTACACAAAACTGCAGAAAAAGACACATATTAAAAGGGAAAGTGTGCAAATCCCTCATTAACGAGGTATTGAAACACTGCTTTAATTTTTCTCTGCTATAACATTATACTGTACTGTTCCTTCTCATTTATCAAAGCTCAGACCTTTCTTCTCAACAATAACAGTCATTTATACATAACAAAACTACAAAAATGTTATTCATCTGCTGGTGTATATTAAGCAGTATTAATTGCAAAGTAAGAGATGTTGTTACTTTAAAAAATTCATGCTTATTTTGTGATTAAACTTTTGAGCATCACCTTCTGCTGAGGAATTGTCACACTACAACGTCAGTCCTGATTATTATCCTGTTCCTCATTTTGTAGCTCCAGTGCTCGTCGTGCCCCTCTCCCCCAAGGTCCTTGCCTGCAGCCCTGCCTCCACTGAGCCTCCTGATCTCACCTCTCCTGGAATGCTGCATTTCTGCTCCTCTTGAACACAACACTGCAAATGTAGGTGGGTCCATTCAATCGGGAGGAGATTTTGCAGCCCTTCTCTCCAGAAGCCCGTGAAATAGAAGTCTAAAACAGCCCACAGCATGCTGAGGATCTAGTGTTAGGCTCTTTTTACTTGTATTTATAAATAATGCAGCCAATCAAGGATCATGGCAGCTCTTAGGTTCCCCTTCTGAATAATGAAGTTTTTCCCAAGGGTGCTTCTGACTGCAGGTTGCCTAAGTCATGATCTGAGAGCTCCCTTTCTTGTTCTCTGACGGAGGAAAACCAGCCAGTTCCTCAAGCAGCTCCCTTGGGTAACTGCTTTAAGTTTTATAAGGTGAATCTGAAGCTTCTGTTGACCCTGAAGATTTCCCTGACAAATCAAATTACTCCCAACAAGCCCTTTAGAGGTCCCATCTGATAGGCTGAAATGACAATCCACCTTCCCCTGAAAGATCTAAAAGAAAGATTGCCTAAGCAATCACTTCCATCTGTAGATCTTTGTTTCTTGAAGTCCACCACAGATCTGAAGGGTGCTTAAAGAGAAAGCAAAGAGGATAAGGGACTGCATTACTGAAGTCTAGACGGACAACGTCCGCAGCCTTCCCTTCATCACTAAGCAGGTCACCTTGCCACGGAAGCCAATCTAAATCCCACATACTCCTGTGCAAATCTCACCATTTGTTTTCCTGCCATTTGTTGTGGCCCTCCACTGAAATTCATGTCAAACTGAGATAGATGGCAGAGGCAGGAGGCTGCTTGATATCACTATAAAATTACTCATGTAAGGAAAATTCACAGAAACCTGTCTCTGTCATTACTCTTCAAACACACACATTAAAGAGTTGTTTAATTGTTTTCTTGTTCAAGTGTAAGAAAAACTCAATTTGTATAGTACACAGGGATGCCAGCAAATCAAATAACATTTTGCACACAAATCCCAAGAGAAATACACTTGCAGGAACATATTTGGGACCTTCCTTATACATAAACCTGGCTCACTGCATTCAATACTGGGGTTGTAACCTATGTAGTTTTTCTCTTGTTCTTACACAATGGAGAGGACAAACTGTATTTAATACAACCAACTGGAGGTCTTGTTTTCCTTTCCCATTCAAACCTTGCACCAGAATCAATAGGTAATCTGAATAAATAACTACTGCTGAATCGGGTCCTTGATTAGGTTTTTATTTGTACCACAAAGACCACAAGATTCAGGGGTTGCCAAGGCAACACCTCTTCAACCTCCTTACACTTATGTTTTGATCTGAAATCCCTCATTACACAAATGTATCACAACACCATTCAGCATGACAGGCTATGTTACAAATATGCCTTCAGATAACAAACAGCTATATTCTTTTCTTAAGTAGGAGAGAAAGGCTGGATTAAGGTTACCTTTCACTAAGGGGAAGAGAGGAGGGGCTAAATGGCATTCCAAGCTATACAGGCTTTAGTAGGACATTACTACTTAAATATGACTTTGCATCCTGAGCCTTCCATTACAGTCAATGAACCTTGTATTACCTGGCCAAAAATCCTCAAAAGGGAAGGAAGGAAACTAAACAAAACCAAAAAACACCAACTGCACCACACAAGTAGAGTCTGAGACTGAAATGCTAGAATTTTGAGTAACTGAAACTAACAACTGTGTATAAAATCTTTACTGAACCATTGGAAATTTGATACCACAGTGGATGTGGTATCAAAGCAGGCAAAGTTTAGTAAACCACAAAAGACTTACTAGGAGCCTACTGGCACTTTTTGAACCTAGATTTTGAGGTTTAAGGTGGTACTTAGCAATAAACCACTAGCTTTCTTTGCTGAGCAGCATTCATTATATGATACTCTACCTACAGTTATGCTCCAGGATCCTTTGGCAAGGCCAGGCTCCTGCAGGAGGAGGAGGAGACTGTGAAATACAGTCACTTCTATGACATCCTGTAGTCTGCAAGACTAAAGTCTGAGTTTCAGCAGACTGCAAACTGATCCAGAATGAATAAGACATGGCTGGCTGACTGGGTTAGCAGCAGGACAGCAATAGAATAGTTCCAAATGTATCCCTCCAAACTCTTCCTTGTGCCCTAGCATCCTCTGTGCTGCCAGGAGGCTTTCCAGAGATGGTATTACTAAAAATCAGCTAATTCTACATCATCTGCAGGCATTTCAGTGCAAGCTGAGAAAGCTGACTTTACTAAAGAGAAGATTATTACAAGAAAGAATATGCATAGGTATGGAATATGCTCGTAGGTATGGAGAAAATACGAAAATTTAAATGGTATCTGCTTGTGTGGTTTTACTTCCCTCACTCCCATTTCTGGCTTGTAATCTCCAGTTCAGTTTTTCTGATCGTGAGCCTGTGACACACCGACCACTCTCAGCAGTAAACAAGGTAAATCCTACGGTGTGGCACCCAAGGAAAAGGAGCGAAATTCCCACCGGGGGGCGCATACAGCACTGGCAAAGCCATCGCTCCTGCATCCCGACAATTGTGTCAGCTCCGGGTCACAGACAACGGCCCCAGCCTGCAAGGACAAAATAACACCACTTACAGATACTTCCAGCTGGCTCTACCAGCAGCTCCTCAGTTGCCACAGAGGGCCCGTTTGTGTGGTTTCTACAAGAAGAAATATCTCCTCACCTGTGCAGAATGGCACTGGCAAACACCTTACACGGCCGGCTCATTTATGGGCTATGCCATCTGCTGTGCTCTCAGCACGCTGCTCAGTGCTCAGGGCATGGACTCTGCTGGACCATCTAACTGCACCCAAAGCCTTGCTGCACTCTTTACAGAACCTAGTTTCACTACACAGCCAACTCCTGCTGCAATCCCAAAAGACCAAAGTGGTGTCAGACTGTGGATGTGCAGAGAATTCCCAATTTCATGCATTACAGAGGAATGTACCATTTATGCTGCTCTTTACATCCCCCACCATCATGTTGTTTTTCCACTCCCTAAATTGTTCAGGTGATGAATCAAGTGACCACCCAGTGGCTGTTCTAAGTCCTTCAGACCATGCTTTCTGTCACCTCTCTGTTTTGAATGTAGGAGACTCTGCAGAGTGCAGATCTTATGCCTGAAGTTCAAGAATTTTAAACAAACAAACAGCCTACCCAAAAAAGAAAAAAGAAAAAAAATTAAGCTTGTGGAGAGAAACATTCTATGTGGGACAACAAGAAGGGTGACATCAGAATCAGGTATCACGCTACCATCCAGTCAGTCCTGACACATTTCCATATAAAGTGGGCCATGGAAACTGGAGAAGAGCCAGTACAGCAGAAAACCTTCAGGGTTATTTTGCACAGGACTATGCAAATTCTTCACAAAGCTGAGGACTGGAGAGCTGAACAATTTGCTTATCAACTTTCACCAGCACTAAAACTCATACAACTAGCCTCAGAAGACAGCATGTTATTCTGAACAATATTGCTGAACAAGTAGTTGAATAAAATCAATGACTTGCCCTGGGGATTTTTAAGACATATGTTTTCTTAATTATTGGCAGATATGCAGGTCAACAAAAAGGAAGATTGATTTCTAGATAAACAGACTGAGATGTTAAAATGTGGTGTGAAAAGAGAAATTGTGAATGAAAGAATTTTAATGCTCATTTTAGTGAAATTATGGGAATAATCAGAAAGTGCTTGCAATCAAGAAACTGTCGCAGCCCCATCTGTCCATCAACAGCACCATGTAACAACCTCTCCAGCCTTAATGCTCTTAGCATTTACACCTTGCCGATCAGAATGCATTCCTTCTTGTCCAGCAATATATTTGTATTGATTAATGTAACTTAATGACCATGCTGGTTGCATCAGCAATGTTAAAACAAATTGATCTTAGCTAAAAAAGGCAAGTCAGTCTTATTTTTTCTCACTCATTCCTGTCATCTCATCTGCTCACTGACACATTTTGTGCCCCAAACTGGCCCTCAGCATCCAAAAAGCAGAGCAACCCCAGACCTATCCCTGTAGGGAATCAGGGAGGTGAAATAACATGTTTTCACTGTGAAACAGGCTCACTTCTGTGGTGTCAAACTAGTTCCCAGCAGTGTCTAAAACAACGCAACTAACAATCATCATTTGTTGTTTCCTCCAGGAGAGAAATTTGTGCCATTTCCTAGGGAGCTTTGATCTGTTTTGTGCTGGGTTTTTTTCTCAGGCTTTTGTGGGAAGACTGAAATAATTCCTCTCTTAGGATTTGGGATTTCTTAGAGTTTTTCATCAGAGGAGATATAAGAACCAAGAAAATGTCACCTTGCCCATGAAAAGAATGGTTGAGATCAGCAGCAGTGGTCAGTTCTTGGAAGAAATTGCAGGCAAACAACTTTCCCTCCAAGTTCTTTTCCACAAACACTGGCTAGGAAATCTGTATTTCCATCATCAATCTATCTATATTGGCACATAAAATAAAGGCAGGTATCTATTCCCTACCCTGACTGGAAGCACCATAGAGTAACAGAGCAAAGAACCAGTAAGCTACACTCCATAAGCCACTCAAATAGGCATGCTCAAAGCCATCTATTGTGCTTCATCCCTTCCCTCCTCAGTCCCCTCTGCAGCACACATAAATCAAACAGTGACAGCTGCAGCATCATTTCCTCTATGCCTGCCCATTGCTCCTTCCCAAATCCTCACTCCTCCATGAGTAGATGAGCTGTTATATAGCTGTGTATACACACACACACATTGATATATATATATACACACACACACATTCATATAGAAGCCATTCTCTCTAAGGAAAGAATGGGAAGTCCCAAATGAAAGGAACACAATTTTGTGAAAGCATGGTAAACACCAAGCCCTTGCATCCATACTGTGGCTGTGCATGGGTCTGTACTACAGAAATACACTTCTGAAAACAATACAGATGGGATTAAGGAAGATCCTTCTCCTAAAGACACCAGCCTCTGGCAAAAATTAAAAGCAATTCCTGGGAAAGCTGCTGAAATGAGAGCAGATGTTACAGGAAGCATGTACTAAAAGTATATAAGCTTGTTTACATAGTATGCATATGATACACACATCTATGTTCTAGTTTAAATTTCTTGTAGTAAATTCTGTGAAAAAATTAAACACAGAATACCAAAGCTCTTCTGAAGATGAGCAAACAATGAATTAAATTCAATTCCTCACAGAATAACTTACTCAGTAAAACATAATACCAAAATATCTAGAGGCTTCTTAATTAAGTCTTAACTAATGATTCCCCACTAATAAATTCATAGTTTTACTGCTGCTTTTTTCCAAGATGTACATGATTTTCTATCAGGATGGCAAAGAGTTACCAAAACACTCATCAGTGAAGTTTTTCCCACAGTATCTTCCCATTGTAGTCCTGCTGTCATTTATGTTTAACATCAGAAATATATTGTTAAGCACTTCCTTGCTTGCATTATCATAGATTATCATAGATAATGCAAGCCAGGTTCCAAGGACAGCACTAAGTATATGAAACAGGTAATGAATAATCTGTCTAGACAAGAGATGCAAAAATACTGCTCCTCTTCTCTCAGTTCTGCCAGCTGCTAACATTTTGGACAGCAAGCTGAATACTTGTTTATACTTACACCAATAAATAATTAGCTTTGTCTAAACCAAAAAAAAAAAAAAAAACCCAACTGAAATCTTACCAACATCTATTTAAGGATTAAATCCCCATTCTACTGATAGGTTATAATGATGAGCAAAGCCAAGGGCTATTTCACATTCTTATCTGGCACACAGATAAACCAAGTAACATGTAAACTCAAGTAACATGTGACACTCACCTGGTGCAGCTTTTGCCAAAATTCAGGTCCATCCTCCATTTTCCTTAAGCTTGGTGGAATGTACCAAAAGCAGACGTTTGCATACTCGGGCTAAACAAGAGAACAAGTGATTGCTTACAAAATGAGATAGATGGGACAGGGATACATATTACAGCTTTTCAAAGATTTCTGCTTTATTTTTTTGGAGGGTGAAGCCTTTGCGTTTATACCCATTTCTTTAAAGCTTCCTTCTCCAAGTCACCCTTTGTTTCCTTTTTTTTTTTGAAATTAGAAATAATTTTTCATATAATCCATTTCTCTTCCTGCTGCCAGGGGTTCCTTTTTAATTTCTTCTTCCTATATCCAGCTTTAACTCTGTTTTAGTCAGTAAAAAACTTTGGCTAGAAAAAGTATAAGAGGTGCACGGAAAGGTAACTTACAGAATTCATACCTGAAGCAACTTAAAGAATACATTTTCCTTTTAGTGTTTTGGGGTTTTTTTAATGGAAATCTCCAATGGTGCCTTTTAGACAAAACACAAAAGCTCAGTTTTTGTGATCATTTAACACTTGCACACCTAGTCATTTTTCTATTGAACAATGCTGATCTCCTTTCATATCATAGAGCACACTATGCAGAGCTGGAGTTAATGCTGAATTTCTCAATTTCCACATTTTATAAGAATCTCAAGACACCTTGCAGGGTATGCACCATATCCTGAATGTATCTTGTCTAATATCTAAGCAGGCTTTTTGAGCAAAGACTGAGACTCCACATCTGTTTCTCTCCAAGGAAATTTTGCCTTTAAACTCAGTAGAGTTAGTTGAAAGACTCCCAGCAAAAGTGTTCACCTCATTATAAAATAAGGCATTTTGTGCTTATGTGGTTTCTATATCATATATGATTGAGAAAATGTTCCCAGCAGGTCAGTCCAGGGTCCCTATACATTTCCTGCTAATTTGTAACATTTTTTTTGTTTGTTTACCTGTATAGAGAACAATAATATGAGGAATAGCTGTACCTTCTGATCCCATCCAACACAACCCATAAATCACTAAGTCAACCTTGACCTACATTATTTGCAGCACAGCATTCAGATGGCATCTAGATTATATTATGGATTATGATAATTTAGATGGTGAACTCACACACCCCACTCCTCTCCCACATGCCACCCTCATTAGTACCAGCTGAAAGAAAAAAAGGCTGTTAAAAGGGAGCTTGGTAGCTGAGTCCCACCACCTCTTTGCCCCTCTCTGGATGTGGCTGCTGTCATAATCCCAGGCAGTCTCCTGAAGGAGGAGAGCCCACCAGCTGAGACATGTTCTTCCATGAAAGGCCACTGAGAGCTGCTCACATCGTTTCCCACTTTGCTTCAAAGAATGCATTAAATACAATTTAATCATCAAGAAGAATATCATTGTCAGCAGGAACTGAGCTGCAAACCTGCCATGTGCTGCCGCTGAATGGAATAAAGATCTGCTCTTAAAGTCCCATTTCTTTCCCCAAAGAGTGTGCATTGACTACACACATAAACACAGACCCTGAAAAGGCAGCGCCTTCCCCATAAGCACAAGCACTAGCTCACTGTTACAGGGTTTATTGCAAAACTATTTAAAATCAGATGGCAGGAGCAGACAGATGGCATACATTACCATATTGCCGTTGCCTATATTGCCTTCTTGATTATCTCAGTTTCCTTTCACACATCAAATACATCATTGCCCTCTGAAAATACCATCCATCCCAGAAAACTACCCCCAGCCACACTTCACACTCTATTTCTGGTTATCTTGTCACAGGTCTCATCCAAGCAGGTAAGCAATTACACCACAGAGGAGTTGAAGATGACTCAAGCACAAGTGGCATTTCCAGGCCATGGAGCAATTCTCATTACAGGTTTTCCCCCACTGCATGTATCAGAGGATCATCTGCCTAAGCTTTTTTGTCTGAAACTCAACTTTTCTGCAGAAAGGGCTTGCATAGCTGGGCCTCGCTGCCTCACAGCAGCCTTTCTTTGAATTCTCATTGCTCATCCCCCCGCACACCTGAAAACTTTCTTAACCCTTTCAACCTCTCAACTCAACTTCTCAATTCATAGAAGAACTCAGAGAACTCAAGTTCTTCCTCATAGTCCATACTACAGCACTCCCTTCAAACCCACTTTTAATCCAGGTGTCCCATTCCTGCAGGAACTACATACACAGCTCTTACCAAGAGTTTCCACATCTACAGCAGATTGGGGCTCTCTGATAAGATCTACAATAACAAGAAATGGACAGCTTTTAACAGACTTGCCACTTTTCAAAACCCATCCTGTGCTGCTGGCCTAAAATTCTTCAACTGATCAGCAGTTTTCAGAGTTAAAGAGAAAAGCTTACATTGCATGAATAGTATAAAATATTTTTCATATTTTGTATTTTGTCTAGCCTCACCTGGAATGCTCATAGTGGCACTTACTTCACTTCCCATCCTCCTCCATTTACTCTCTTCCTCCTGATCCCACATACCAGCCTGTCTTTCATACAAGTACACTTCCAACAATGGAAAAGTTTTTTATAAAAATGACAGGTCTTTGCAACATCCTCAGATATCAGCCTTATTGACCAAAGAGCTGAGAACAGGTGGAAAAACAGTACTGAAGCTCGACTCCCTTCACTCACTCTCTCCCAAGCAAGATCACCAAACAGGAGATAAGCTGACAGGTTTAGTAAAGGCAAGTGAAACACACAACTTTTGGGTGGTTTTTAGGAAGATGGGAGTCAGAATAGAATGAGGGTAAAGAATTTGAACTTGAGCAATGAAAAATCCATTTTTAGGATCAAACTATTTTTCCATCCAGCACACAATTTTACCAGTAGGTCTGGCAAGCACTGCTTTTTTACAGCCAGCCTCTGACCTCTCACAGAAAATACTCCATCTACACCCCCTGAGGCAACACAGGACCAGAAGCCAGGAAATTAGGTAGAGTGATGGTAGGGAATGCAGAACATGTTATGTGTATTCAATCATATCTGTGGATCTCCAAAACATAAATATATTAGATTATATATAGTTTAAATACAAATAATAGTTTATATAGTTTATATATAATAGTTTATATAGTTTAAATACAAATTGGTAATTAACTAAAAAGAACAAAATCAAACAATGGGCGCTTCCTAACAGAAACAACAGTTCAATTCCATTTTCACTTACCTCCAAAAGAAGCTGAAATCCCTCTCTTTTTTTAATTTCCTCCACTAGATATCTGTAATTAAAAAGTCAGGGGTTTAAAGCACAGAACAAAATAATACAAACAGACAATAACAAAAAACAGGGTCTTGAACATATATTTCTTTTTCATTTCTTTTTTTTTTCACACTGAGAAAACAACAGAGTTAAACCTCGTTTCTACCTGCTGTGAAAATGCAATAGCTATCAGTTCCTGGAAACAAAAGAAGGATACAGCAAGCCAAGGAGCACTGAGGAGAAGCCAAATTCTGTCCTAAGGCACAGATTTTCAGCAGAGCCACATGGCACAAATTGATCCCATTTGCATCAGTTTGTGAACTTTCCCAATGCAAATTTCCACTGATGTTGCTCTTTACAAATTGTTACCTCCATCCCTTGTTCTCAGGTGCTGATGCTGTGCTGACATGTTATTTCATGGTCACCCTGACACCTCTTGCATTCTGCTGTCACCAGGACCTCTTAGTTTAGCCCAGAAACTAAAATTTGGACATACTTCAAGCTCAACAGTGTTCCCAATACTGCCCACATTCCACACTGTACACAACAGTGCACCTTCCCATTCAGCTGCTCCTTATGTACAACAATCCCTGGACTTCCTATGCCAACAACCTATAAAAATGGGAATTTCTTTTCTTTCTCACCTGTCAAGCATGAAAAACCCAGAAGCCTTCAATGGAAAAATGGCTTTGAATCAAAATTTTGATACAAACAACTTCAATTTACAGAAACTTTTTAAAATATGGCCGCAACTTTGCTATGGCACACATCACATAGGAATTCTGAAGCAAAGAGGACAGAGATGGGACTTCTCTCTTTCTTCTCCTCCCTCCCAAACCTTCCAAAGAAAAATTTCAAAGAATTCACCTCAGATTCATGCTGCTTTTCCATTTCAGCAAAATTTTAGCCTTCCACATGAGGATATTGCTGTCTCATGTTAAAAAACCCAACACAGTTAAACTGTGCTGCACTGATTGTGTACAAACCTGTTGTCCTCTTGCATTCACTATTTGGCCTTATCCTGCCTGAAGCTGCATTACTGGGCATCACACTAGTAGTTCTTTCAGTCCAGAAAGAGAAATATTGTGAAAATAACCTCCCTTGGTCCTACCCACATGCCTGAAACCCGTCCCCACAGGGACACCTCCAGCACAGTTGTCTCTGCAACGCCTTCTCCTCAGCAGACATGCTGCAGAAACAGGCTGGCTGGGGAAGCAATAAACAATACCCTGGATGGCACACATTTTTCAGAACAGTGCCTGGGGAGCTGGCACGCTGTTTATCATTAACAAGTGCTGTGCCTGTGACTCATTACCTCCCAGCACGCACCCCAGCAAAGCCACCGCTGCGGTGGAGGGCCAGTGCCCGCAGCGCGCAGCTCGGGGAGTGCTGCTCCTCTCACTGGAGCAAGGCAAGGGTCTGGTCCTTCCTGCCATGGCCATTCAGATCCTCCTGAGTGCATTTGTTTGTTATCTGGCTGTTAATGCCCACACTGTCACTTAGGTTGAAAGAGAGGCATGATTATCTGTAGGGTAATTATCTTCTGTCAAGCAAGCATGCTGCTTCTGTCCTGTTTATTAGAAGATCCTTCTCTGTGCCATAAAACCAATATTCAGCAACATCAGCAGGTTATTCACATGACAGTAGCCTTCAATTTATTTTTTTCTTTAATAAATTATAAAAGAGAAACCTATGCATAATCACTTCTATTTATTTATTTATTTTAGGTCTTGAATTTTTAGAGCAATCTCACAATGCTTAATACCCTTCCCTCTTACCTCGAGTGCCTTTATTTTATATGGCCTGGGTATAAAATCTGACAGAGGCTACCTGATGTTGGTCAGGTTCACAACACTGTTAATCATGTTCTTAACTACACTGCCAATAACCTAAGAAGGCAGCCATTAGAAAATCCATTGCCCATGATTTATCTTGCCAGCATCGTTTGATGGCAGTGGAGCAATTTACTTTGTGCATCTTTCCACAGCTGCCAGTGAAGTTTTATTATCGTGTCACAGTTGTAGTACGTTAGAAGGGCTTGAGTCCTAGGGAAGACCAAAGTACACAGAGAAATGTCATTTGCTGTGATTAAGCCTTGCAGAAAACAAGGGGTGGAGAGCTACAGTGAAAGTAGACATATGTCTGCTAACAGTGGGCGTCAGAGGAGGAAACAGGCAGAAAAACTCCCAAGAAGATGAAGCGTAAAATGCAGAGGTGTTTATATAGTAACTATAGTTGTATTCTAAAAGCAGCTTACTTCTATTTTCTTTTTAGTGTACTTTATAAAGCAACATCCCTGCATCAAAAATAATTAGGGGGAAGAAAATAAGCCAAAAAAATTCTGAACTGATCAGCTGGATGCTCTACTCTAGGTATTTTAAAAGCAAGCCTTTCCAAATAGATAGCATCACAATGCTCCTGGGACATCTAATACCCTGAAAGAGTGATTCATCTCCAGAACAAGAAGATGTTAAAGGAATAGCCAATAGGCAAAGTTTGCTGCATCAGAAATACATGCCTGCAATCACCCCAAAAGAAAAAGAAATCTTGCTCTTAAATTCTACAGTCAGTGGACTAATTTCAGAATTAATCCAAGTCTGTGTTCATGAGCACTGAAATACCACACTTGCAATCAAAGTAACATCTAATGTAACAAATGAGGAGAAAGGCTGCACAGCTGAGCAGTCAGTAAACCTGGTACAGTGCTCATGTCCATGCCAACTCAAGATGGCAATGTGGAGAATCTATTTCATCAGATGATGTCTAAAAATTAAATTTCTTCCTAATGGAAAAGCAAACCAAAAAACCAGAAGAGACAAGCCAGTCCCTCTTTAGAAGTGTTACCAACTGAACCCTTAAGTTAAAGAGAAATATCGATCCCAGAAAGGTCATTAATCATCACACAGTCAGTCAAGTGACCTTGGCCCGTGACCTTGATGAGGCTGAATTCTCTGACTGACAGCGGAAGGAATTACTTACTCTGAACAGACAAAGAACAGTACCATGCTTCACAACAAAAACAAGGTGCAATCTAACCAGAAGATATAAAAAACCACATAACCAGACAAAAAAAAAAGAGTGGCTTTTAAAAAATAAAATAGAGAAAAAGTCACAGCTTTTTTGAGCTTTTCTAGTTTTGGTTCTTCCTTTTTATTTCCTTCAAATCCACTCTGGGTTTAGGTCAGGGGTATTTTTATTTCTTCTTTAGGTAACTTCTAGTCACTACTGTGAGACTATTTCTTTAATTTTCATTGAAGTAAACATTCAATTATTTTCTACTTGTTATTTCATATAAAAAGTAAAATGTCAATATCAATGATTTGGCTTAAGGCAGTGTATAGGTACTTTGGTGAAGTTCTCATTGTTCTTTGTCTTGTAAAAATTCTGAACAGACATTTTACTTGAAGCCATTGGGCCATTATTTTATTTCAAAATTGTTTCTTCTAAGACAAGAGAAAACCCCATGCCTATGGAAGTTTCTTCCCAGAAACCAAGGCAGCACCATCACTTAATAAACATCTTTTACCACAAATTTTGCTGAATTCACTTGTGCAACTCAGTTCTGCAAGACCGAAAACTTAGAGAAAGTGAAGAGGACAGGTGTGGGGAAGATCACAAGAAAAAGGTGTTTCAGTCCCAAACAAAACACACTGTAAGCATTATGAACTCCAGCAAACTTGTGGAGAAAAACCACTCAGTTTGTGAGGACAACATTGCTTTCATACACCTCTACTAGATCCTAATATTAACACAGTGTCCTCATACGAGTTCTCCATGATCAGTTTTTTGCATTTACTCATTCGTGAGGAATGACATGAACAGGAAAATTTGCTTCTTGCCAGACACAGCTCAGACTCTGGCACATAGGACTTCTCTTACACTGACACCAGAACAGGCAGTTGAGCTAAAAGAAGGTGTTTTGGAAAATCTGTCCTGTGTCTGGTTCAGATAACATAAATATTCCAAAAATACAGACTGATAGCCTAATCTTGACTTCTATGTTTACCAACATCTACACTTATTGCTAAAAAGAATAATTACCATTAAATATTGTAGCAAAACACTAATCATCATTGTCATTAGCTCCTCCTACTATACACAAACAAAAGGAGAGAAGGAAAATGTAACAGCGGGGTCTGTTCCAGGATATGGAGTGTCAGCAGTGCCAACATTTCAGCCAGTCAAACAGACAAGACATACTCCAAACTGTGAGGCAGTACCTGGCCAAAGCCAGTGCCCTGTTTACTCTCTCCTCAAGGCCTGCTGTTCCCAACGCTTTCCACATGAGCCAGAATTTGAATGCATCCGGACGCCTGCTGCACTGAATGGACTTGTCCCCAGTGTCATAGCTGACATCATAGAACTTGTCCTGCTGGAACAGGTAGGCAGCCTCAGCAGAGTAACATTTCTTCAGGAGGCCCTATGAGGAAACACAGCAGAGACTTAGATTGAGGAGAAGCTCTTTCCAACCTCTTCACAAGCCAAAGCCTTTCTTTTCCTGTCCGTAGCAACTACTTATTTAAAAAGATCTGGATATGCAAGATACTATCCAAATCTTATGGTGTGGTTTAAGAAACCCAAGTGAACCTAAACTCAGTGAACTCAGCACTGGTAACACAGAAATTTTTTACTATTAGTATTATTTTCTTCATAATGTCATGGAAGAGCAGCAGGCTGAAGAGGAATTTTGACTCAGATCTCAAGAAACCACAGAAACAGTTACCCTAAAACATGTATGGATGTGAAAGAGAGAGAGGACAGAGATATCCATGTCCACTGCTCCAGTCTTTAGATCACAGAATCACAGAATATTCTAAGCTGGAAGGGACCCACCAGGATCATCGAGTCCAACCCAAGTGAATGGCCCATAATGGGACTGAACCCATAATCTTGGCATTATAAACACCATAATCAAGAACAGCCCCTGAAGAATTTCCTACATGGAACTTCCTACATTTCCTGGTTCACAAATGGCTCAATCTGTTCCTGCTTTGGTTAGTTGCAGGCAGGGAAGATTTAGAAAATCTTCTTTATTTCCAAGAAATAAACGTTTAGCCCTTACCACCAAATAGTCTCTGTGGATTTAGCATAGGTTTTCTGACTGTTTGAGCAGAAAAACTGCAAGGACTGGGTACCACACAATATTTTTTTTTCACAGTTCAGACAAATATGACATTTGAAAATAAACTTAAGAAAATATACTTTCACATATGATAATCATGATTTCTAAATTAAATTATTTTTATTCAGCAACCTCCAGACTTTGTCTGTTTCTGCTGCTCATCTCTACCCAGGCAACCTGGGCAGAGATGAGCAGCAGAAAACAAAGATTAATGAGTAGTGGGGCAAGTTCCAGCAGACAACAAGGCTGGGAAACAAAAAGCACAGAGGCTCTTATAGGTTTAAAGGTGCAGAGGAAGAGAAGATACCCAGGACTGGCCATTGGCTGAAGAATCAAATACCAAAATACACTCTGCAATACTATGAAGTAGAGAGAAGGGCTGGCAGAAAGCAGGTTACAAGAGCAGAGATGGGGGTGGCCCTACAAGGGGCCCAGGAGACAGGAAACCTAGATCTGTCAGTGCCAAGCAGAAGAGCACAACTCATTTTCCAGTTCAATATCACTCTTCAGTTTGAACCAACAAACAAAGCCTTTTGCATTTCACCCTTTTCTCTGCCTCTCTGATTTTGCTGCAAGTCTGATTTTGAAATGGCATAGTGTCTGATACCACTCTTAATCAAAGTGTCCTATTCCCACAAAAGAGGTACAATTCTTGATCTACATTCCATACCCTACTTATGACTTTGGGACAGGCAATAAAATGGAATAAAAAATTTTATAAAAAATAAAAAAGATGATTAATCAACTGGCATACCCAGAATAACTCTGCCTCTCTCCTAGACATTTCAATTCCCTCCAAAAAAGCAAAGCAAATTAAAAAACCCCACCTACACACCTATTTGTAGAGCACAAAAGGAGAACACCACCACCAAGGCTCTCCACAACTTCTGTAAGGGTTCAACAATCCCACTGTAATATTTGTTTGATAAAAGTACTGCAAATTTGGTCTGAACTCTTCAGTCATGAAGGAGGAGCAGCACGTTCAGCCTTGTGAAGACAGTTTGTGTGACAGCTTGGGGGAAAAGAGGGGTCAGTGTCTGCTGTCCCTTTGCAGAGTGACAATGTGCAGCTGCAGCACAGGGTAGCCACAGCTGGAAAGCCAGTGCTGAATGCAGTGTTTTGCACTGTGTAGAATTCAAACACCCACTTTCCAATTTTCTCAAATAAAGAAAGGCAAGAAGATGACATTAGAAGCCCTGGAACTCAACTGGAAGCACTGAGGCATTCACACTTCTCAGTTTCTTTACAGCTTGGTTCTCTCTGGCTAACAGCTGCACAACAAGGAACAGGAGCCATTCTGCCAAGATATTGTGCTCAATTGATTTAGACCTTCATACCTTTACAAAAACAAGTTTACTAGACATGGTATTAAAAACCAAACAAACGAACAAACAAAAAAAACAACAAAAACAAGCAAAAAGGCAGCAACATTGACAGATTTAACTAACTGCCTTGTCTCTTACTGACTTAAAATTTTGCATAGTGTATCTGCAGTGAGTGTACAGCAGGGCTGATCAGTGTGGCACTATCTCCTGCCTTATCAGAATGCAATGCAGCTGCACAATAGAGGAGGTCACAGAATAGTAGTTCCCCTCATGCCTGTCATCTGATAAATAGTAACCATTGTTTGTCACAAGAAGCCTAAACACAGTTGGCAAGATTACAAAAGACTGACAAGTTCACTTAAGATCACAGGACATCTGCAGAGATATACAGTTTTAAAAAAATGCTCTGGAGTGAAAATGTAACAAATATTTTGATGGCCCTGATGCACTCAAATTCCTGGGAATGCAGTTCATTTAAAATAATAAAAAAAAAAAATAGGCAGGTGCTGTCTCCTGGTGAATCTGAAGGTGACAACTCATGTTAGTTTGATCCTTTTCCACCTGCTTATCTTACTAAGAATGCAACATGCTCAAGAAATGCTGCTGAAGGTACTGATAGCATCAATCTCCAGAGGCAAGTACAGTGACATCCTCCTGCATGTCGCTAGAGCAGAGAGGAAAAGAAACAAAAATCATCCTTGGCAAGAAAGAGAGAATATTTCAGAAGAAAGGTGGAGGAGGAAGAGAAGGGGGGGGGGGGGGGGGGGGAAGGGGGGAAAAAA